>MU737839.1:36412-65255 GCA_026770625.1 Nicotiana glauca | reverse complement strand
CTGATGTTGGTTGCGCATTTACATTGGGACTATGGATGCGGGATTTCGGGAGTTCCCCCTTGTTTGTTTACTTTGGGACTACGAGTTTGATTCCTGGGAGATCTCCCTGCACTTTTATTTTGGGACTACGGGACGGTATCCCGGGAGATCCCCCTGCATTTTACTTTGGGACTACGGGACGGTATCCCGGGAGTTCCCCCTGCATTTTATTTTGGGACTACAGGACGGTATCCCGGGAGATCCCCTTGCACACTGATGATTTGATTACGGGACGGTATCCGGGAGATTCTTTGGTATTGATATGAGAAGAGGGCTATAGTACGGTATCTTGGAAGGCCCTTATTGGTATTCTTGAAATTTTGCTGTATTTACTAAGTGTTTCGGTTTTGTCCTGCAGTACTATATTTCATCGATATGTCTTATCACATAGCTGTGTTTATTTGTTTTCATTAGACTTCGATACTGTTAATATCTTGCTATTTTTATTGTTTCTGTTTCAGTAGGGCCCTGACATTTCCTCGTCACTACCCAACCGAGGTTAGGCTTGGCACTTACTGAGTACCGTTGTGGTGTACTCATGCCTCTTCTGCGCATGTTTTTCATGTGCAGAACCAGGTGCTTCTGAGCAGGCGTACCATCACTAGCTGTCAGGGAGCGTATTGGGGACTTGAGGTATACATCTGCTACGTCCGCAGATCCGCAAAGTCTCCTTCTTATTTTACCCATAGTTATTAGATGTTATTTCGATCCTTCTTTGTATTAGACTATTCTAGTGATTAGAGCAGTGTAAGATTTCTCATAGCCTGTGTTGCCCGTGGGTTTCCGGGTCTTGGAGGTTACTTCAGTAATTGGTATTAAAGTGTATGTGCCAGGCGGCAACTGTATGCATTACTTATGTTATTTAGTTTTGATTATAAATTTCGCAATTGTTATTACTTCCGCAATGTGTTAGGCTTACCTGGTCGCGAAGACTAGGTGCCGTCATGACATGTTCACAATTGGTGAACTAGGGTTGTGACAAACACACCTGGAATTCAACATTTTTCAAACACTTTCAATTACGCAACTCTTAATTCAACACTTTTACACACATAATCTAATATCGTAGATCTCTTCTAAAATGTTCTAACTATTTGGTTGCAATTTGGCTTTTACAAGACTACTGCTTTCTTTTCTTGTTTCCCTGAAATTGGTATGTTCTAATTTAGTTTTCAGCCTCATCCCAATGTGTTTATTTTACAGCTTCTACAATCCTGTCTACTTTGCTGTGTATGCTCAGTGTTAAATATGTATGCTATTCTTTGCATCTGTTTCTACTGTGAATCCATGTACCCCTATTCCCTTCTATGTGTTAGAGTTAAAGTTCAGAACATGGCAACATCCAAATTGTTGCTCATGTCTGGACTTGATCCTTTAAGGGATCCTAACTCCTAAACAATGTGGCTAACATACTGGTTGGGGTGTGCCAGCACTTCCAATTGCTGGGTATGACCACCAGCCTGTCTTGGATTTACCTATAATCCCCTATTTGCACTCACACTCTCTCTTAGATTCTATGTTCTGAGCCCCTCCTATGAGCCTTGCTTTGGGACCTTGAGTTCCCTCAGAACTTGGACATTTGAGGGCTGTCCCTTCCACACTACACTATAACTCAATTCTGCAATGTATTTGGGTGTAAGCACTGCCCGGAGTCCATCTGAGACGCCTAGGGAACTCTGATACATCCCAAATAAGAGAAAGGCTTTGGAAATTTGATATTTTGAGTTGGTTTATTTCATGCTTTAGACAGAAGTCTGAATTCGGCTCTCCTTGGTTGGAATTTGTAGTTTTCTGATGTAATTTTATTTCTCTACTTATTCAATTCTGGGCTGTAATAATCTTGTCATAACTATTGGGGCTTTTAGTGAAAAGGGGAGGGTAAATCATGCATGCAAAAGGGGTAAATATCATGTTCATAGGGAATTATCATGCTTCTGCCCTCATATCCTGCTTCCAACTTTCATTTATGTATTTCATATAGAACTCATATTTATAGGATTCTGTATTTCATATAGATATCATGTCTATAACTTCTGCATTTCATATAGAAACCATGTCTGTAGGCTTCTGTACTTCTGCATTTTATAGAAATCCTATCTATAGTTTTCTGCATTTTTTAGAAATCCAATCTATAGTTTTTTGCATTTTTTTTAGAAATCATGTCTGTAGGTTACTGCATTTCATATAGATGCCATGTCCATAGGTTCTGCACTTCTGTATTTTGTAGAAATCCTACCTATAAGTTTCTACACTTCTGCATTTTATAGAAACCATGTCTATAGCTTCTGAATTTCATATAGAAACCATGTCTGTAGGTTTCCGCATTTCTGCATATCACATAGATAACATGTCTTTAGGACTTCCTGAATTCTACATATGCATCTATCACTAGGCAAACATATTTATAGGTTTAATTAACAAACATCATTCTAAAAACCATGCCTATAGGACTTCTGCACTTTTATTTCAACTGTAAACATTTTAGAATCATTAGCACCTAGAAAGCATGCCTATAGGAGATATCGACTAAATCTAAATCGTGTATTTTGTCTATAAGTCTAAAATCAGTAGTAGAAATGCTTAATATCTGCAGAACTTATGTTTTTCTGTAACCTATCAAGTGTTCTTCTACAAAATCAGTACACTTTTGCATTAATAGATATCATGCCTATAGGTTTCACCCAGGCAAGCCATAAGGTAAACTAGTTAATTAAATCAGACTTCGTTAAATTACAACAAGTAGGCAGGTCTGATTACGATTTCTTATCTGAAATATGTAATAAACCAGTCTGCCACAGCCTTTAAGTTTAATTAAGACCATAACCAGTATGTGCAAGACATGCTAAACAATCTGTCTTTAAGTTGAGGAGGCCTTTTTGAGCCTTTAATTGTTATGTGTTTCCCCATATATGCTCTACGTGTTTTTGATTGTCGCCTTAGAATTTTATCCTTTTAAAACCACAAAAAGCCCAAATCTCCCTTCCCTTTAGGACTAGTAGTCCCAAATGCCTCCGGGGCTGATAGGATTGGGGACGGGTAATAGCATGCAATAAGTAAAACGAGACCATTCCGCGTTTAATAACTTAACGGGGCCGGAAAGGGTAGATATGGATATGATGACCACGCGATAACACCACGTGTATAAACGGTTACCGGTTGTTGTGTGGGGTGATCCATATTATGTATAAAATTAGGAACCCTTCCCTTACTTGTTTATTTATTTTAGCATTTCAATTGCTTTTTCTCAAACTTCAGCTTCTCTAACTACTTTTAACTTCAATTACTTGTAACAACTATGTGAAAATTTCCTCCTCTTTTACTCGTTTATTCAAGAATTTTAAAAACTGCTTTCTTCTCAAACTTCAACTTCTTTAACTGCTTTTAACTGCAATTGCTTATGACAATTATGTTAAACCCCCCTCTCATATTTGACACTCTTACTTGTCTACTTGTTGTTTGCACTTAAAGTCACAATTGTAGCATGGCCGGGAACCACACTAGTGGATCTTGAGGGGTGCCTAACACCTTCCCCTCGAGATAATTTCTAGCCCTTACCCAATCTCCGATTTCTAAAGAAAAATTCTTCATAGTGTCCTAATGCACTTTAATCATTTGGTGGCAACTCTTCAATTCAAAACCCAATTCCCAAAAGGGAACGAGGTGTCCTCCAAAATGTCATAAACCCGATTTCACGAGAAAAAGGGGGCATCGACAGCATGGCGACTCTGCTGGGGATTTCTTTAAGGCTTTTACCATTTCATTATATTTGTGACTTTATGCTTCTTTATATAGCTTTATTTGTTTTAAATGCCTTTCAGTATTTATTCCTCTTTTACTAAAAAAACTGACTTGGCTCTTTTTTTCTTTTCTTTTTTTCTCTTAATGCTCTCCCTTTATCGCTTTCATTTAATGTTGTTGTAAATTATGAGAAACTGTTGTAATTATTACCTTATGAACATGCAAATACGTGACAACTTATTTTAGTTATCGCAACTGCATATTCAACATCATATTTCACTCGTGCCAAACAAAATACCATAGCAATGCTTAGAATGAGTAGTTGCGATCTTCTGATATTATCACCCCTAAATTCGGCAAAGGCATATTTGCAGTAAAACCAGTCGATTAACGATGTAGTCGACGGTTCCTTGCCTTTCCCTCTTGAGTTGTCCGCTCAAGGGTACCAGTCTAATACTCCATAGAAACCTTACTCTGTTTAAAGGTGGATGCATCAGTGTCAAACCTAGCCGAGTCAGTTATGTTGTCAGCATAATGACTCTTTAAGATAGCCTTGTCCAAAGTCCACCGGGTTTTCCCAAAACCCAAACGGACGCTACCACATTATGTGCATTCATTTGGAGAACTAAATGCTTCTTATGCCAATTATTTATATTTAATAGTCGAGTCTGGTATAAGGGTCTAACATTTTTGTCTTGCATAAATGAGGCACGAGGTCCCCATATTCGGCATGGTCACCAACATCCACCCCAAATTATTAAGTTGGTGGGAAGATCTTCATTCCAGTGATCAAGCTCTTGTCCAAAAATATCTAGGAAATCTACCTTCCCTCCTGGAAATTCAACTCGACAACAAAATTATTGAAGCTGCTACCATATTCTGGGATTGCGATAGATCTTTGTTCCGCTTCGGGGAGATTGAGATGACACCCCTACTAGAGGAAATAAGAGGATTGGCTGGTATGCCATGGGAAACTCCAGTTCTGCTAATGCTAGAGAACCGCAAGGGTCGAGGCTTTCTCAAGATGATGGGTCTAAAGAAGAATCCTGAATTAACTTGCCTGAAGGAGTCGTACATTCCCTTTGAATATTTGTAGGAAAGGTACTGTCACAGCAAATCTTACCGTACTTACCCTTAGGAGTTCGCCCTCACATCATTGGGGCATATCCATAGAAGGGTCTTTGTCTTCATGTTCTACTTCTTGGGGATGATAGTATTTCCTATGAAGAAAGAGAGGATCCATAACCGACTAGCCATGGTCACCAAGACCTTAATGGAAGGAATTGACAGGCAACCATTTAACATAGTGCCCATGATTATTGCCAAGATATACCGAGCCTTGGAGAAATTCCAACAAGGATCGAAGCACTTCAAGGGTTGCAACTTGTTACTCCAACTCTGGCTCATGGAACATCTCCAGAAGGGTGAGTATCGAAAAGAGATCTAGCATAGGGATTGGGATGATCTTATTGCCTTTCATCAGCCAAGGCGAATGAACTATATGCCCAATATGTTTGCTCAACCAGAAGATGCATAAGGCTAGGTAGAATTGTTTGAAAGTCTGACGGAGAACCAAGTACAATGGATGTTCGAATGGTTCCCTACTGAAGAGTTCATTGCCCGATCCAGGGATGCACCATTTCTGATACTTATCGGTATAAGAGGACCTTATCCTTATGTCTCTCTCTAAGTCGTGAGACAGGCCGGTAGGAAGCAGGTTATACCAAGGTTCGACAAGATGAGTCACTTCCGGGCTGATTTCCAAGCTGATGGCAGCCCTTACAAGTGTCAAGCCCAACATATGTGGAACTGCGAAATCGTCATAGGAAGAGACACTATTGAGCCGGACAGGTACCATGCTGGTTATACTCCATACTATCAAAGCTGGCTGGAGGATAATCGTATTGGTTTAGGTCAACCCGAGTTTGTTCGAGGTCATAGGATCATAGATAAAAAGGCTGAAGCACAGGTTAAGTACAACCAACTGCACAAGAGGATTCGGGAATGATAAAGTGAGCACCGTGAAATTCAAGAAGCCAACCAAAAGCTGATTGAAAAGTAGAAAGACATGGCTGTCAACACCAACAAATGATTGGGATACTTGGAGCAGGGTTTGGTGGAGCTGGAAAGGAAGTTCATCAAGAGGATCAAGGACTGCCAGAATGCTGAGGGAAATAAAGGTGGAAACCTGGCCAGAGCCTACTTGCTGCTAGGACTTCGCGAGCTGGTGAAGTTGTTCGATGGAGCCAAAGATGCCGAGTCTGGGGAAGGTCCTTCTGGGACCATGTAGTTAGGATTCCTTTTCTTTTGCTTAAATGTAATAAGGCCGATAGCCATTAGTAACATTTTTATCTTCTGCTATTTTAGTGTCGTTTTGGGATTCGTCTTGTTTTTATCAATAAAATGAGGCATTTAGCATTATAAGTTCTCCAAATCAACTTGTTGCTAGGCCTACCTCGGGTACAACGAGGCTCCCAAATTAGGACACGATTTATATTCTTGCACTATTTGTTTAAATATCGCAACATCTTTTTCTTATAATCCTCACTAACTTGTTGCCTTTTTATTTTTTTTACTTTTATTTTTATTCCCTTCCCCAAAGGTTAGTTCGGGCACTCTGGCATCATCATCATACTCCACGAAATCCAAGGGCCCTCCTCCTAGTCCCATCAGAAATAGGAACAAGGGAAACATGGAAGATTTGTGCTACATCAGAAAAGAAAACTCGATTGAACGGGTAGAAATCACTCAGGTTACTCATGTATCCAAAGAAAGTGCATCCCAACTCGAGCAGAAATTGCTGAAATTTCAGGAGGAACTTGATCTGGTCCGGAATTTGGCAATCTTGTTGTTTTCCCTCAGCACCCCAGATGTCAATTTTACTAACGCTCAGAACCCCACACCTCCACAAAACATCCCGAAACCTAACTATCATTCTCCTCACCATCACTACAATACTTGCCACACTTCTAACAACACTCCACTACTCATCCCCGAACCACTAAACTTCACAAATGACCATCTCCATGCTCACCATAACACCCCCATCTATGTGTAAACCATACCTCACTCCTTTCAACCCGTCTCAAGCACACCTGAGTCTGATGACAAAGACTCCCTCATCAGAAACTTGATAGAAGAACTCAAGAAATTGACCAGCCGAATTCAGGGCATCGAAGGAAGTAAGGGGATCGAGGGACTAAATTATGAGGACCTTTGCATACAACCAGATGTCAAACTGCCCGAAGGGTACAAACCTCCCATGTTTGAGATGTTTGATTGCACGGGGACCCCAGAGTCCATTTGAGGACATACTACAACAAGCTGGTTGGAGTAGGAAAGGATGAAAGGATTTGAATGAAGCTTTTCATGAGAATCCTGAAAGGAGACGCTCTGTCTTGGTACATTAGCCAAGACCCGAAGAAGTGGTCGAACTGGATGAGTATGGCATCCGACTTCATGGATAGATTCAAGTTCAATACGGAAAATGCACTGGATGTGTTTTACATTCAGAATTTGAAGAAGAAACCCATAGAAACATTCCGCGAGTATGCCACTCGTTAGAGATTAGAGGCTGCCAAGGTCCGACCTGCTTTGGAGGAAGAACAGATGAATAAGTTTTTCGTCCGAGCTCAGGATCCACAATATTATGAAAGACTGATGCTGATCGAGAATCACAAATTTTCTGACATCATCAAAGTGGGAGAAAGGATCGAGGAAGGTATTAAAAGTGGTATGGTTACGAACTTGGAAGCTTTGCAGGCCACCAACAAGGCTCTACAGTCTAGTGGTATGTCCAAGAAGAAGGACGTAGGTGCCGTAATGGTTGCATAGAGAACCAAATCACCTATCAAATACCAAACTTATCCCATGCCTCCACTTACATATCAGCCCGCTCCAAATTACCAAGCACCCCTCGCCTTCCTACCAAACTCCCCCGCCTACTTATCAGTCATCTCCACCTCCTACATACCAACCTGCTTCACCCAGATATTCCCAACCCGCACACGTCTACCAAGCCTACAACACCCAACAAGCCCACTATCAATCACCTCCCCCTCGCCAAAACCTTCCTAGACCATGACCAAATTTCGACCGCAGACCTCCCAAACAATATACCTCCATTGCCGAACCAATCGACCAGCTGTATGAAAGACTCAAAGCTGCTGGTTATGTCACCCCTATCCCTGCTATAACCCTTAAACCCTTCTCAATGGGTCAACCCAAATAAAACCTGTGCATACCATTCTGGCATGAAAGGGCATACCATTGATGAATGCCGCTCCTTGAAGGATAAGATTCAGGCTTTGATTGACAACAAAATCATCGTGGCAAAGGAGCCTGCTCCAAATGACTGCAACAACCCTCTACCAGATCACAAGGGTGGAGGTGTTCACATGATTGAGATAGAAGATGATTGGGATCACAAAGGATCAATCGGTTTGATCGCAGAAGGCGACGATCCAAAGAAACCAACAGTCACTCTTAATCCGATTGTAGTCCAGATTCAGTCTTCTGGAGATGCCGAGGTGAACATGTACATACCACTTGAGTTTGAAACACCACCCTCTGTGAAGACACCAATACCAATTGAGGTCGAGTTTGGGTCCCCAAAGGCGCCTACACCATTTGAAGTTGTTGTATTACCTTCCAAAGCAAGGGTGCCCGTTCCGGTAGCAATGACAGCCGTAACACCATTCCACATAAAAGCCATACCATGAGACTACACAACCGAGGCAAGAAGGAAAAGGAAAGCCAAGTTCGGGGAAGCAGTTGCAGCACAGGGTATGACAAGGACCGGCAGGGTTTACACCCCTAGAACACTTAGCTGAGTCGAGTAAACAGGCCTTTGGATGGCCAACCATCACTGAAACTGGTTGCGATGATCTCTGCAGAAAGATACATGCGAAGGAATACTTGGTCATTGATTAGTTGAACAAAACATCGGCGCAGATTTCTATCATTGCTTTGCTACAGAATTCCGATGCACATAAGAATGCCTTGTTAAGAGTGCTGAGTGAGGCATATGTACCAAGCAACATCACTAGTGGAGAGATGGCTAACATGGTAGGACATGTGTTGGAGAGTCACAAGATCACTTTTCACGAAGACGAGCAACCACCGGAGGGATTGAGTCACAACAAGGCGTTGCACATCACCGTGCAGTGCGAAGATTATTTTATCACCAGGATCCTGGTTGATGGGAGGTCCAGTCTCAATATTTGTCTGTTGGTAACACTCAGGACATTGGGAAAGGGGTTGCATGAAATCAAGGACGGGGCCATCAATGTTAAAGCTTTCGATGGTTCTCAGAGGTTCACTATTGGGGAGATTAGCTTATGTTTTCAAATGGGGCCCACTTGGTTTGATGTTGACTTTCAAATGATAGACGTGCCGGCATCTTACATTATATTGTTGGGAAGACCATGGATTCAGGCCGCTGGGGCTGTGGCATCAACACTACATCATGCAGTGAAGTCTGAGTGGAATCACCAAGAGATGATCATTCACGGAGACGGTAGCAATCCCATTTACAGTCACCAAAACATCCCGACAATCGGAGGAAGAAGAAAGATAGGCGGAGAAAATTACCACCATATCGAATAAGTCAACGCCGTCGATAAGGATAAGTGGTGGGAAAATAAAATTGAGAGAATATTGAACTAGAGCGGGTATGAACCTGGCAAGGGACTTGGCAAGAATCTCCAAGGAATCGCTAAGCTCATCAAGCTCAAGAAGTACGGTACCACCTTCGGAATGGGAATATGAGTATACCTAGAAAGAATTCAATGAATGGTCGCCACCCTGGCGCGGTCCTTACTATCCATTGGAGCAGCCGATAACCCATTTGGAGCAGACCTTCCAACCAGCCGAGGTCATCTATGGTTCAAAAGAAGAAGAAACCCTAGCAGCAATGAGAAATTTGTTCCTAGAAGACGAGGATATGGATTGTTGTGTCATTCTCAAGGAGGAGGGGGAGGAAGGCCCTTCCATACAGACAGTAAGTGGAGGAGCACACCTCAGTAACTGGACCGTCAGAACCACCAGAGCTCAGCGTGCCTCGGGGTAGCAAGACTGAACAAGCACCATGCACTATTTTATTTTAATAGTTTACTTTCCTGTCGAATCTTATTTTTTGAAAGAAAGAGCTCCAATGTCCAAAAAATTTAAGGACTTTATCAAAGCATTTCAATTTTCTTATAAACCTTACTCTTATCATTTTCTCTCATTACTTTACTTATACAACATTACTATTACTTATATTGATGAACCAATGACTGTGACATGCAACGAGACAATGCAACAAACAGACATAGATTCAGTTGAAGAAGATATACCAGAAGAGATTGTTAAGGATATTGAGAATTTTGAAAATAGGCCCAAGTCCAACCTAGATGAGACTGAGATTGTTAACTTGGGAGATGCAAAAAACATCAAAGAAACACAAATCAGTGTTTATTTGTCACCATCAGAGAGGCAAGAGTATACATAATTTCTAAAGGAGTATGAGGACATATTCGCCTGGTCGTATGACGATATGACCTGTCTGACCATATCCATTGTGGCTCACAAATTGCCAACTGATCCGACATGCCCACCAGTAAAATAGAAGCTCAGAAAGTTCAGGCCTGACATGAGTTTGAAAATCAAGGAAGAAGACACTAAGAAAGTCAAGACTAAGGTTCTCAGGGTAGTAGAATATCCTACATGGTTAGCCAACATCGTGCCTGCGCCGAAGAAAGACAGGAAGGTCAGAGTCAGTGTCGACTACCAGGATCTCAATCGGGCCAGTCCAAAAGACGACTTCCCCTTGCCAAATATACACATCCTGATTGACAATTGCGCCAAGCATGAGCTGCAGTTATTTGTTGATTATTTTGCTGGGTACCATCAGATATGGATGTATGAAGAAGATGTTGAGAAAATAGCTTTCATCACGCCGTAGGGGACGTACTGTTATAAAATGATGTCGTTCGGGTTAAAGAATGCAGGGGCCACCTTCATAAGGGCCATGACTACCATTTTCCATGACATGATACACAAGGAGATCAAAGTATATGCAGATGATGTTATCATCAAGTCCACGAAAGCCACTGATCACATGGAAGATTTGAGGAAGTTCTTCAACAGACTGAGAAGGTACAACTTGAAGCTGAATCCCACAAAATGTGCATTCGGGGTTCCTATCGGAAACTGCTTGGGTTTATTGTAAGTCACTGAGGGATAGAGCTGGACCCATCAAAGGTCAAAGCTATTCAAGAATTACCACCGCCAAAGAACAAGAATGACGTTATGAGTTTCTTGGGAAGACTCAACTACATCAGCCAGTTCATAGCGCAATCTACTGTCATCTGTGAGCCAATCTTTAAGATGTTGAAGAAGGACGCCGTTACCAAATGGGCTGATGATTTTTAGAAAGCCTTCGATAGAATCAAGGAGTACATGTCCACACCGCCAGTCTTGGTCCCGCCCGAGCCGGGCAGACCTCTATTGCTCTACCTTGCAATATTGGATGTAGCATTCAGTTGTGTTCTGGGGCAACATGATGAAACGGGGAGGAAGGAGCAGGCCATCTATTATCTTAGCAAGAAGTTCAGCTCGTACGAGGCCCGTTATTCTCTGTTGGAACGCACCTGTTGTGCTCTGACTTGGGTAGCTCAGAAGCTGAGACACTATTTCTGTGCCTACACTACATATCTCATATCAAGAATGGATCCGCTGAAGTACATCTTTCAAAATCCCATGCCCACTGGCAAGCTAGCCAAGGGGCATATCCTGTTAAGTGAATTTGACATTGTCTATGTAACTCAGAAGGCAATCAAAGGACAAGCATTGGCGGATCATCTTGCTGAAAATCTCATTGACGATGAATACGAACCCCTAAAGACGTATTTTCCTGACGAAGAGGTATCATTCATAGGAGAAGATATTACAGAATCCTATGATGGATGGAGGATGTTTTTCGATGGAGCGGCAAACTTCAAAGGAGTTGGCACAGGAGCAGTTCTAGTATCAGAAATCGGTCAGCATTATTCTGTGTCCACCAAGCTCAGATTCCCGTGCACCAACAACATGGCCGAGTATGAAGCTTGCATCTTGGGGCTCAAGATGGCCATTGACATAAACATTCAAGAATTTCTAGTGATCGGAGATTCAGACCTCCTTATAGATCAGGCCCGAGAAGAATGGACGACCAAGAACTCCAAAATACTCCCTTATCTGTATCATGTACAGGAGTTGAGAAAGAGATTCACAAAGATAGAATTCCAGCATGTTCCCAGAGTCCAGAATGAGTTTGCCGATGCATTGGCTACCCTATCCTCTATGATACAACATCCAGATAAGAACTTCATTGATCCTATTCAGGTGAAGGTTCATAATCAGCCAGCTGACTCTGCTCATGTCGAAGAGGAAGCAGACGGAAAGCTTTGGTTTCATGATATCAAGGAATAGTTGGCAAAAGAAGAATACCCAGAGGTCGCAAATCCCACTCAGAAGCGCACACTTCGGAGGTTATCCAATAATTTCTTTCATAGCGGAGGGATCCTGTATAGGAGGACTCCTGATTTGGGATAACTAAGGTGTGTCGACGCAAAGGAAGCATCCAGACTACTAGAAGAAATCCATGCTGGGACATGTGGGCCATATATGAACAGTTTTGTCTTAGCCAAGAAGATACTCTGGGCAGGTTATTTTTGGATGACTATGGAAACGGAATGCATCCAGTATGTCCTAAAGTGCCATCGCTGTCAGTTACATGCAGATATGAAAAAGGTGCCTTCCAATGAGCTTAATGCAACGAGCTCGCCGTGGCCGTTCGCTGCTTGGGGAATAGATGTTATCAGACCAATCGAGCCCTCTACTTCCAATAGACACAAGTTTATCTTAGTAGTGTTTGATTATTTCACCAAATGGGTTGAAGCAGTATCATACAAAGCAGTGACCCAGAAAGTTGTGACAGACTTTGTCCGTGACCGTATTGTTTGTCGGTTCGGCATCCCAGAGTCAATCATTACTGATAATCGTTCCAATCTCAACAGTGATTTGATGAAAGCCATGTGTGAAACCTTCAAGATCAAGCACAAGAATTCTACAGCCTACAGACCTCAGATGAATAGAGCCGTAGAAGCCGCAAATAAGAATTAAAGAAGATATAAAGGAAAATGATAGAGAAGCATAAGCAATGGCATGAGAAGCTAGAATTTGCTTTATTGGTATATCAAACCACAGTCCGCACATCAATAGAAGCAACCCCTTACACGCTGGTTTATGGTACAGAAGCAGTCATTCCTGCCGAGGTAGAGATCCCTTCTTTAAGGATCATACAGGAAGCAGAACTTGACGATGTGGAATAGGTGAAGAGTCCTTACGAGAAGCTGACTTTTATAGATAGAATGAGAATTAATGTAGTTTGCCACGGTTAGCTTTATCAGAACAGAATGTCCAGGGCCTTCAACAAAAGAGTCAAGCCAAGACAGTTCACACCAGGACAACTGGTATTGAAGAAAATCTTTCCACACCAAGATGAAGCCAAGGGGAAATTCTCTCCCAACTGGCAGGGTCCATACATGGTTCACCGGGTTTTGACAAGCGGAGCCCTCATACTTGCAGAAATAGACGGAGAAGTTTGGCCGAAGTCGATCAATACAGATGCAGTCAATCGATACTATGTGTAATCTTTATGCTTCCCTTTTATGATGTAAATTGAACTACGTCTGACCTGATTCCCATTTAAGAGGGGATACGTAGGCAGCCTTATGGGTTCGGTCACAATGCAATAAAATTTCCATTTCCCCTGCTATTGGAAACTGGGGCAGAATTTTTAGGAGGACCCTCAAAATTTTGAAGTTGATTTCAGCCACTTATTGCAACCGCCATCGGAAGCAGCAGCCCAGTAAACTGGGGCAGAATTTTGAGGAGGACCCTCAAAATTCCATAACGAGAGAGGTTGAAATGTCCTGAACCACGTCTCAGTCGTTGGTTCATCTAAGGAAAACTATTCTTAACTATGTATTTATGTTATACTTTACTAAATCATGCATGTCTATCACCAAAAGTGCTCTGTTTAGCAATGCTACCCCAAGGATACATACAATATCACCAAATCAGAGCCGAGCAGGTCGAGAAAAGTCAGCGGGGATACGAACTAACCTTTCCCCTTTGCAAAAATCACGATTTTCTATGGATGCAGGTAAACAAGTCGCAAAATCATCAAACATATACAACTCATACTTTTCAGGAATGCAACTCTTAGGACCACTGCACCTATTCACGGTAACTATCCTTGCACAATATCCCCATCAACCATAATATCGCAATTAGCTATCAGCTAAGAAACTCTATTACTATTCACTTTTTATTCTCTGCATTGTGTAAGGCTATCATTCTGCCTTCCGAGACTAAGCTTTGTCTCCATTTGCATTCTCTGCATTGCATAAGGCTACCATTCTGCCTTCCGAGACTAAGCTCTGTCACACCTCCTTTTTCGCTTACAACACCCCGCGAAAGGGTATAATAAAGGGAGTTTTTCCAATTAAAGGACAATCGAAATGGGATTTATTTATTAAGAGCTGGAGTCGCCACTTGAGAGATTTATGGTGTCTCAAGTCACCGGTTTGAATCCCGAATCGAGGAGAAAGTTGACTCCTTATTATAGTCTACGAATCAGAAATCCGGATACGGAATTCTGTTAACCCGGGAGAAGGTATTAGGCGTTCCCGAGTTCCGTGGTTCTAGCACGGTCACTTAACTGTCATATTCGACTTAATTATCTGATTTTAAAACATGTTGAACCTATGTGCAAATTTTAACTCTTTACCGCTTTTATTATTATCATTATTTTAAAGAGATTGCAACGTCGTGAAAACACATCTCAAACAACGTCACATCGATGTACCCGTGGTTGTTGACATATTTCGACTCTGTTGAGATTTGATTTGGGTCACATAAATGTGCACCTTAGTTTAAGAAGGTAAAAATTATTAAAATACGCGCCTAAAGAGTCTAATACGTTATTATTTTGGGGAAGGTCATGCAATTCGCTAAACGGCTCATCCCGAAGTCTAAGTATTTTTAATATGTACGTACATGAGGGCCCCACAATTTGTGCATTTTATTCGGCGAGGCTCGTCTCATATTTTATTTAAAGGCAAACCTAAATGCAACTATGATCTTCTATCTTTGAGATTATTGTAAAGATAAGAGTTATAGAAATTAATGTAGACATATGTATTCCTTGGCTATGATCGCAGTCACAGGTAGTTTACGGGCTAGTAAATAAACCTGATCAAAATTATTTGAAGTCCAATTATTAAGCAAGAACATGATTCCACCTTACACGGTCTCATGGCTTAACCGTTGATCAAATGCCAATTAATAGAACAACTCAAGATAAAAATCAACACAACTAACCAAATATTATATGATATCATCCAAAGACTCAAGTTCGTTACCACTTTTTTTTCTTTTTCTTTTTTTTTTATTTTAAAAAATTAGGTGTAAGCTTTTGCAACAATAACCAATCAATATTCAAGCATACCATAAAAGTTGGTTCATGATTTCAATAGTGAAAAAACCAAACTAGGCAAATAAACGAGCAACGAAACACAATATCTCAACGGAGTACGTACAGAGGCCTACTGAGATTCGGCGTTATACTACCATCACCAGCTAAACCAAACTAAATTGCTAAACACATGGAAATACATCTAATTAATCTAACAGCATACTATTTAACAGTCCACATTAGTTCGACTACGTTCCAATTTACACAAAGTAAATACAATTGGAATGAGCCTAAACAAATACAAACTACCTATCATTCGTCCTATTACTACATCTTGAACACAGATACTATGAAGCAGGCAAATGTGTATTTCTCAATTCATATCAACTTCAGCTTCAAATTCAAACTTACATCAACACATGATTTTAGAAGTGTGTACCTGGAAATGTTTATAATGGAAGAAGAAGAGTAAGTCAGCAGCAACAGATCAGTAACAACAGTAATCCCAGCAATACAACAGCAGATAACAGCAATCCAAGTCAAATTCAAAGCCCAGAGTTGTTTGAAAACCAAACAGGAATGAAATAGCCCAGCATGAATAACCAAGGAATATCACCCAAAAATAACCAAAACTTGACTCAATTGAACCCAGACTGATCTGTAATTGAACTCCGATGGACTAGCAGACCTCAAAGATTCAAAGCAGAGAACTTCAAAATATTTGAGGTTATGAGAGAGCTGAACTACTGGTCAAAAGTGGGACAGTTGAACCAAAGCAATGAAACAGTAAAAGAACCTTTTTAAATGATCTCAAAAGTTGAATGTCTCAACTCTCTATCTTTCTCAAACTCACTGGTACAATAGAACCAAATGCCTATGCTTATATTCTTAGCCTGTTTTTCAATTCTCAGAAGCTCTCTCTCTAAATGCGATTCCTAAGCTCTAAAACTCTCTCTCAATACTTGTATTTTCGAAGCTCTCCTAACTTTTCAACTGACCAAGAAGAGAACCAAGAGGAGAGTAAGAACTGAATTAAAATGTGCGACCTCTGAAAATGATTCAAAAGCCAGCTCCTTTAAGCTCTCAATCTGTGTCTCAGTATATGTTTTTTTTTCTTTTCGATTTTCAGAGTGTACTCTCAGTGTGTTCTTATGTGTGTGTATGACAGAAAATGTCTCAGTTTTTCAACTCTCAATTCTGACCTCTTTTTTTGATTCAAAAGCCAGCCCCTCATTCTGTCCTAAATGTTCTTATTTATATCCAAAAACTGACCCCTCCTCCTGATTTTAAGCATTGAGTGGACCATTAACTATCCTATCTTAAGCCTTAAAATCAGAAAGTTGTCTCCACTATTAGTTGTCTATAAACTATTCAATCCCACTTAGAAATGTCCCTCTTCAGTTCACTATTAAGTATTCAGCAGCCCTTAATCAATTATTTATGTAATTTAATTCCCCAAAATGTCCCCTGAACTAATGTGAATTAACCCTGAAAATACTATCCTACCTTAACCCCTCCTATCTGTACCCTATCAGCTATAACCAAGAAAACCTAACAGAATCAATTACCAATTCAATCTAGAAACTTAGTTTAGACCAAATACTATTAGAATAAAAACCAAAGATTCAGGGGAACACACATTGAATTACTGAGGATTGATTCACACAGATGCAAGGATTAAACCAACTATATTGGGAACAAAATCACAATTAATCTTAGACAAAAAATGGATGAACACTAACAATATACTGGACGGACTGAGAACAAACTGAAACAACATGAATCACAATTAACTGAATCGAAAAACAAACTGAATTCATATGACGAACAACAAAGAGCAGGGAACCAAACAATACACAAAATGACACCATTTGAACCAAATAATAACACCAAAGAAATTACAGGAGTAATCATGGCTTTATACCAGGCCTTATTGACACTGACTTTTACAATCAAACTAAAGAACAAACATATTCAGTAGCCTAAAAGATATACTACCAAATTAAGGATGAAAAATTGGACCAGAAAAAGGTCCGTGGGAGGAGGAAGAAGTAATTGACAGAAAAATAATGAAACTCAATCTGACAAATAACAACAACAACAAAAACAAACAAAAAATGAACGGAAAGAGGAAAAGATACCTCAAAATCTCAGGCCAGGCCCCCATTCGTCTCAGTTGAAAATTCAAACTAAGTTTGAAGCCGAAACGGACCTTAATCGAGTGTTCTCCATTGAGAACACACGACTAAGGTTGGTCACGACCTCAAATTTTTTTTTCTTTTGGATTGATTCTCAATTCTTGGTTCTTCTATGGTTCGTCCAGTTATAGCTTCATTTGAGCAAAACTAATATGGGCTTTGGGACGAGGGTGGCCTGGTGGTTCAGTGGTGTAGCTTTGGGAAGGTTTAGGGTTGGCGTCGCCACCAAGGGATTTTGTGGTGGCGCTAGGGTTCTCGACTGTAATTCGATGTTCGAGGAAGAGGGTTGGGATTTGAAGGAAACTAAGGTTCATTTTGGTATGAGGGAGGTCTAACGGGGTATGGTGTTAACTTGGTGTCAAACAAATAGGCTAGGGTTTTTGGACTGACCTTCGATTGATTATTCGAAGGGACTGGTTGCGATTAGAAGGAAACTGGTAGTGGATTGCAGATGAGGAGGTTATGGTGAAGAAATGGTGTAATTTTGGGGAGGTTTGGCCGTCGACCGCCGCCGTAGGCGATTTCCGGCGGGCGATCGCCGGTGGTGTGAGGCGAAGGTTATTTGGGGTGTCTCTGATTATTAGAGAGGACGAGAGGGGGGGTTAGCTTGGGGGAGGGGGTGTGGGGTGTGTTTGGAAATATATATACGCGATGGGGAATGAATCCAGGCCGTTAGATCAATTAAGATCAATGGCCAGGATCATTTGACTTAACGAAACAACATCGTTTAGGAGATGATGGGGGCGGATGGGTTTGGGGAATGGGTCGAGTTGGTGAGGCGGGTTGGGGAGATGGGATGAGGACCGTTGGATTGATGTGGATTGAACAGCTGAGATTGGTTGACTTGAAATGGCGTCGTTTCTTCGATGGTGGGGCTGAACTGGACCGTTTGATCAAGCGAGATCAACGATCCAGATTTAACTGCCCAAGACGACATCGTTTTGGGTAGCTGTAGATGGACCGGATTTGGTTTGTGTTTGGAACTGTGGTGATTGGGCTATGGTCTGTAGGCCCAGTCCGATTTTCTTCTATTTTTGTTCTTTTCTATTTATTTCCTTTTTACTTCCTAAATTAAAACCAAAAATCCTAGATTAAATCATAAAATCAAAAATTAACTAAAAATTGCTAATTAACTCCTAATAGTAATTATCACATAAAATTAAACACCAATTAAAAATAAAATCACAATTTGGACATTAAAGGCTAGAAATGCAAATTACATTATTTTTTGTGTTTTCTTTTCATTTTTGTAAAAACAAACACTTTCTTAATTAACCCTAATTGTAAAATTAAATCCTAAAAAATGCAAATGTGACATATTTTTTTTGTATTTTTATTGATTTAAATAAATAGACATACACACACAAACGCAAACAATTACCAAAAAATATCAAAATTTTCACCTTATAAAACAAATATTTTTGTTTTGATTGTGTGGGAGTAATTCATATGAGGCAAAAATCACGTGCTCACAAGCTCTGTCTCCATCTGCATTCTCTGCATTGCATAAGGCTATTATTCTGCCTTCCGAGACTAAGCTGTGTCTCCATCTGCATTCTCTGCATTACATAAGGCTACCATTCTGCCTTCCAAGACTAAGCTTTGTCTCCATCTGCATTCTCTACATTGCATAAGGCTACCATTCTACCTTCCGAGGTTAAGCTCTACCTCCATCTGCATTTCTGCATTGCATAAGGCTACCATGCTGCCTTCCGAGGTTAAGCTCTACCTCCATTTGCATTTCTTGCATTGCATAAGGCTACCGTTATGCCTTACGAGGTTAAGAACTACCTCCATCTTGCATGGCCGAAAGATCGCCACCTTTATTTATGTCTTGCATCGGCTGAAAGAACGCCACCATTATTTACATCCTGCATGGCTGAAAGATCGTCACCTTTATTTATGTCTTGCATCGGCTGAAAGATCGCCACCCTTATTTACATCATGCATGGTTGAAAGATTGCCACCTTTATTTATGTCTTGCATCGGCTGAAAGATCGCTACCCTTATTTATATCCTGCATGGCTGAAAGATCGCCACCTTTATTTATGTCTTGCATCGGCTGAAACATCGCCACTTTCATCTACATCTTGTATGGCTGAAAGATCGCCACCTTTATTCATGCCCTGCATGGCTGAAAGATCGCCACTTTTATTTATGTCTTGCATCGGTTGAAATATCGCCACTTTATTTACGCTCTCGTGGGCTGAAAGATCGCCACCTATCGCATTGCATGGGCTGAAAGACCGCCAAACTGTCCAAGGCCGTCATTATTCAGAGGCACCATCTTCATAGCCCGAGAACGCCATGCCATGGCCAGAGGATCCCTTTTTTATCTGTTGCATATCATTATTCAAAGGCATTATCGCTCGGAGGCATCATTCTCACAGATTGAGAGCATCATTTCATAGCCTGCGAATCCTTTATTATATGATTCATGGCCCAAGACATCATGGTCCGAGGACGTCATCCTAACTGTCCAAACATAGCATTCATGGTCCGACGGGAACTTGCATCATGTTTAAATTTATGCACAATATATGCGCGTACTACTTATCTGCAGGTAAACCGGCGAGTAACGGCCATCTCGGCAGGAGTGATCCCACTCCGATTTCCGTAGCCCTATTAGACTCTTAACCTCCCATGTCGCATCCGTTCTTGAAAGATCTCCATCGGCATATTCCGCCGACCGATCCTAAATTACATATGTCCTGATTCTTGTACAACCAGGGATATGTAGGCAGCTCAAGAACCAGAGCACAGTCAAACTCTTCAAACCATTTCGTTCCGTCAAAATTGGCCATCATATCTTTACCCGACAACTCTTTCATCCTTTCCGGGTAAAGAGGGGCAGCTGTTGATACCCAGTTTTTTTCTATGTATTTTTGCATACAAATGCTTTCAAAAATAGCATATATATATGCATATATAAGTATTCCCAAGTGTTTTAGTATTTTTCCAAATTTTAAAGATTTTTTAAATCAATTTATTGTCCATTTTAGCAGTACAAAAATCAATAATTATTCCCAAATTATCATTTTTGTGAATAATTTATTTTATTCCAATATTTATGCCAAAATATAGCTAAAGTAATTTTTACAAATTTATTTGACATTTTAAAAGCTAAATTGCATATAACTGCAATTCTAGCCTATTTTAAGATTTAATAGCATTTTATAATTATGAAATTGGTTCCAATATTTCTAAATTAATATTTATATATTATTAACTGATCCAGTACTTTTCATTTTCTTTCAAAATCATTTTTACTATTTTTATAAAATAGAAAGGAAAAAACTGGCTATTCAAAATCTGACCTATCTTTATTTCAATTATAGCCAAATTTGATCTCCCTAATTGACCCAATTTCGAACCAAATTTTGGACCAGCCCAATCCCATCTAACCCAACCCTTAACCCATTTTAAATTACCCAACCCAAGCCCTTTTGATCTGGGTCGTTGATCTCTGAGATCAACGACTCCTATCCACCCTTCCAAAATTAAACCTAAGCGACTACCCTAATCCCCTCATTCTCTTCTCTCAGCCGCCTCCAAACACTCTCCTCTCTCAAACTCTCTCGAAGGTTCCTAAAACCCTAATCGTCTTCTATCATTTTCAACATCAAACTCACTAGAATCCATGGCCTCTCAGGACATGGATGGCCTACACTTATCTCCTTCTGCTCTTGAACGTTGGTGTTTGAAGTTTCGAGGTCTGACCTCGATGGTGTCCGTTCAAATCTTCTTCGATTCAAGGTTCCATGGCCTCTCTGGCTTTGCTCCGGCGTATCCAAGGCATTTCGAGCCTGGTTGTGACTCATCCGACTCAAGATTGGACCTTTTTCCAAGCCTTTCTCATTCTAGGTTCCGCTGAAACCCTAGTTATTCGAGGTTTTCTCTAATTGTTTTCTTAAATCTATTCTATATCTGTGCTCTACTTGAGTTTTAAAACGTTTTCCCCAATTTTTCTTTCAAAAATTACTTCTCTCCGATTTAGGGTTTCTGAAAATTTCAAAATGTTTCTCCGACTTTTCTTTTCCTTTTTCTTTGTGTATACTTGTCACGCATGTGCTTCTACTGCTTTCTTATGTTTTTCTACTATACATGTTCTTCTGTGCCTTGTTTTTCTACTGTGTTTCTACACCATGCTCGCATGTTCATCCTACTGTGTTTTTCCTATATGTCTTGTTGATATACTTTTCTAATATTTTTGTTCTCCTACTGCATGTATTTCCTATTGAATTCTTAAGTTCTTTGTTTGCCTTTTACTGGACCTTGTTTGAGTTCCCTTTAAACATGTTTCCTTAAGTGTTATACTACCTTTTTTCTCTGCTGAACTTGTTTAAGTCCCAGGTTTTTCTTAAACAAGTTCCTTCTACCCTCACTATGCTTCAAATCAGTTTCTTTACTCTGTTTGCTTCGAACTTGCTATTGTATCTGTTTATTTTCTCATAAGTGTCTGAAAGAGACATCTGGGCTTGTTTCAATTATTTGTCTCCTCGTCTCTATATCTGATTCGAGTTGGAAACCCTAGGATTTTTGGGGGTTTGACGAGGTTGATCTTGTGTTTGGACTAGGGTTCTATTTTGGAACCCTCGACTCTTTTAGACTCATTTTGAGTTTATGAACTAAGTTTGAATCTCTTTGTTTACGACTCTGAACTTTTAAATTCCTCTATGCTAGACTCTCCTACTGATTAGCACAATAGTTCTTCGTAATAAGTGTGGATGTATGCTTTTATACGTGTGATAAATTCTTTCTTTCGAAAAGGTTTTCCAACTTATGATTTAGTTTACTGATTTACTGGCTGTTAATTGATTTCCTTTCCTTATTTTCACAAACCGTGTGCTATCAGACTTTTCCTTAAATAAATCTCTGTGTATTTACCCCTCTTGTGTTGCTTTAGAAAAGTGTTTGATCAACCTCTTTCCTTAATTATTTTACCCGTTTGAAATCAGAATCCCTTAACTAAAGGGAAACTTGTGTAATTGATTGACAACTGCTTTTTTTAATTATTCTGCTACCTTACTCTGCTTGCCTTCTACACTATAAAAAGGGCGTGACTCATTTCTCACCAACACACCTGGAATTTGACACTTTTCAGACACTTTCAATTACACAACTTTTAATTCATCACTTTTACACACATAATCTCGTAGCTCTCTTCTAAAATCTTCTGACTATTTGCTTGCAACTTGGCTTTTACCAGACTACTGCTTTCTTTTCTTGTTTTGCTAAAACTGGTATGTTCTAATTTAGTTTTCAGCCTCATCCCAATGTGTTTATGTTACAGCTTCTACAGTCCTATCTACTTTGTTGTCTATGCTCAGTGTTAAATACGTATGTTGTTCTCTTTGTATCTTTTTCTGCTGTGAATCCCATTACCCATATTCCCTTCTATGTGTTTGAGTTAAAGTTTAGAACATGGCGACATCCAAATTGTTGCTCATGTCTAGACTTGATCCTTTAAGGGATCCTAACTCCCAAACAATGTGGCTAACAAGCTGGTTGAGGTGTGCCAGCACTTCGAATTGCTGGGTATGACCACCAGCCTGTCTTGGCTTTCCCTAGAATCCCCTCTTTGCACTTACACTCTCTCTTAGATTCTAAGTGTTTCCCCCCTCCTATGAGTCTTGTTTTGGGACCTTGAGTTCCCTCTGAACTTGGACATTTGAGGGCTGGCAATTCCACACGGCACTATAACTCAATTCTGCAATGTATTTGGGTGTAAGCACTAAGGGAACTCTGATACATCACAAATAAGAGAAAGGCTTTGGAAATTTGATCTTTGGAGTTGGTTTATTTCATGCTTCAGACAGAAGTCTGAATCAGGCTCTCCTTGGTTGGAATTTGTAGTTTTCTGATGTAATTTTATTTCTCTTCTTATTCAATTCTGGGCTGTAATAATCTTGTAATAACTATTGGGGCTTTTAGTGAAAAGGGGAGGGTAAATCATGCATGCAAAAGGGGTACATATCATGTTCATATGGAATTATCATGCTTCTGCCCTCATATCCTGCTTCCAACTTTCATTTACGTATTTCATATAGAAGCCATGTTTATAGGATTTTGTATTTCATATAGATACCATATCTATAGCTACTACATTTCATATAGAAACCATGTCTGTAGGCTTCTGCACTTCTGCATTTTATAGAAATCCTATCTATAGCTTTCTGCATTTTTTAGAAATCATGTCTATATTTTTCTGTATTTCTTTTAGATATCATGTCTATAGGTTTCTGCATTTCATATAGATGCCATGTCCATAGGTTCTGCACTTCTGCATTTTATAGAAATCTTGCCTATAAGTTTCTACACTTCTGCATTTTATAGAAACCATGTCTATAGCTTCTGCATTTCATATAGAAACTATGTCTGTAGGTTTCCGCATTTCTGCATATCAGATAGATAACATGTCTATAGGAGTTCCTGAATTTTACATATGCATCTTTCACTAGGCAAACATATTTATAGGTTTAAATAACAAACATCATTATAGACACCATGCCTATAGGACTTCTGCACTTTTATTTCGACTGTAAACGTTTTAAAATCATTAGCACCTAGAAAGCATACCTATAGGAGTTATCAACTAAATCTGAATCGTCTATTTTGTCTTTAAGTCTAAAATCAGTAGTAGCAATGCTTAATATCTGCAGAACTTATGTTTTTCTGTAACCCAACAAGTCTTCTTCTTCAAAATTAGTACACTTCTGCATTAATAGATATCATGCCTATAGGTTTCACCTAGGCAAGCCATAAGTTAAACTTTAAATCAGACTTCGTTAAATTACAACAAGTAGGCATGTCTGATTCAGATTTCTTATCTGAAATATGTAATAAACCAGTCTGCCACAACCTTTAAGTTTAATTAAGACCATAACCAGTATGTGCAAGACATGCTAAACAATCTGTCTTTAAGTTGAGGAGGCCTATTTGAGCCTTTAATTGTTATGTGTTTCCCGGTATCTACTCTACGTGTTTTTGATTGTCGCCTTAGAATTTTTTCCTTTTAAAACCAAAAAAAGCCCAAATCTCCCTTTCCTTTAGGACTAGTAGTCCCAAATGCCTCCGGGGCTGATAAGATTGGGAACGGGTAATAGCATGCAATAAGTAAAACGAGACCATTCCGCATTTAATACCTTAACGAGGTGGTAAAGGGTAGATATGGATATGATAACCACGCGATAACACCACATGTATACATGTAGGCAAATACAACGTCAAATAAGAGGGGATTTTCACGTAATGGTTTACAAATAAACAAAGTTGGAAAGAACTAAAAGAAAGTTGATTTTCTCAAAAGAAAGAGTTTGAAATCTTAAAAGAAATAAAGAAACAAGGGAAAGGGGGTCCTAGGTTTACTAACAATATGGATCACCCCACACAATGTCCGGTAATCACTCCTCAATGAGGGACAACACGTGACATTATTACGTGGTCATCATATCCATATCTACCCTTCCCACCTCATTAAGGTATTAAAGCGCGGAATGGTCTCATTTACTTATTACATGCTATTACCCATCCAAATCCTATCATTCCCGGAGGCATTTAGGACTACTAATCCTAAAGGGGAGGGATATTAGGTTTATTTGTAGTTTCAAAGGTAAAAAAACTCTTAGGCGACATTCGAAACACATATTGCAAGTTGGGAAAAGCACATAACAAGCAGAGGATCAGATATACTCCCTTTAAACAAAGAAGCACGTAATTAACATGGCTTACACATATTGTTTAGGGTCAGATTAAATACTAAACATGAAAGAGCTTAAAGGTTGAGGCAGACTGATTTATTACACAATTCAGATAGGAAGCCCGACTCAGGCTTGCCTGTTAGTTATAGTTGATAGAACAGATTCAGTTTATAACTTTACCCTAAGGCTTGCCTAAAGAGTGGACAAAGATCTTATAGGCTTGGTATTTACTAGATTTAGAAAGCAATGAAATAGTAAGGTGTAAAATAAACTGAATACATACTGTTTAAACTCGCTAAGTGAGGGTAATCAGATTGTTAAAAGAGAGGCAGGCTTTAACGAAGGTGATAAGTTCTGCAACTGATAGTACCCATTATTATTGATTTTAGCTCTATACGTGAATGAAGCGGCTCAGATTCGATTAGGAGTTCTTCCAGACATGCTTTCTATGCATAGTTGATTTTGAACCTTGTAGACATGGTATAAACCGCAGAAGACTCATTTTAAACCTAGGAACATGATATCTTGGTGCAGAATTTGTTTAACACCTATAAACATGATATCTAGATGCCTAATTTATTTAAGACCTATGAACATGATATCTAGATGCTGAATTTGTTTAAGACCTGTGAATATGATATCTAGTTGCTGAATTTGTTTAAGACCTATGTGCATGGTATCTAGGTGTAATTGAATGTGCAGATTTGGACAATCCTATAGGCATAATTTCTATATGAATATAGTAGTCCTATGATCATGATTTCTATATGAAAATGGATATACAAAATTCAGAAGGACCTATAGGCATGATTTCTATATGAATTTGCATATGCAGAATAGCTATAAACATGATTCCTAGATGCATTCAGATACCTATAGGCATGATTTTTATATGCATTTGAATGTGCAGAATTTAAAATACCTATAAACATGGTATCTACCCTTTTTTTGCATACATAGTTACCCACCCTTTTCACTAACCATCCCTAAGAGTTTATTACAAATTATTACAGCCCAAGATAAATAAATAAAAATTACATCAGAAAAAGTATAAATAAAAAGTACAACCAAGGAGAGCCTGATGCAGACTTCCTATCTGAAATATGGGATAAACCAACTCAAAGACTACTGATCCAAAGCCTTTCTCCAATCTGAGTGTGTCAAAGTTCCTTAAGTTCCTCAATGAGACTCCGGGCAATGCTCACACCCAAATGTACTATTAGATCATAGACAAGTGCAGTGTGGAAGGCCCAGCCCTCAAGTGTCCAAGTTCAGAGGGAGCTGAAAGGGTCCCAAGTCAAGGCTCACAAGAGGGGGGCAGAACTTGAAGACTAAGAAAGTGTGCAAGTGCAGAACAGAATGCTAAAAGGGGAAAAGGAGAGGGAAACAGCTACAAATAAGCACACATAAGGGGTCCACAGGAATAGGGAGATTGTAAAGAGCCTATTGCTTAGGCAAGGGAAGGCTTTAGGCAGGCCCAGCAATGGAGAGTGCTAGCATACCTATAAGCCTGCCAGAACACATACTATTAGAGGCTAGGATCCTAGGGGATCAAGTTTAATTCATGGACAATAATTTGCATATTGCCATGCCTCAAACCATAAAATGAACACATAGGGGGTAGGGGTTTTGGATTCATGGTAGAACATGCAGAAAGAAACTTCAACATGCTAGAGTAAGTGTTGAACTATACAGAAGCAGTAAGCGGACATGCATATAAAGATAGTAAATAAACACATTGTTGTGGTGCTAAGAACCTTAAATCAGGACATACCAGTTTCAAAGAAGCAAATAGAGAAAAGCAGGCAGCAAGACTTGTAAACAGGCCACGGTACAAGTAATAAGAGAAAATACTTTTGAGTATGAGTATAAGTTCAAAAAGACTATGAGTGTTGGTGTGTAGAAAACTAAGAGTCTTCGTGTGTTTTGTTAATGAAAGAGTCAAGTATTTATATTGTGAAAACAGGCAGAAATAAGGTAAGAAAATAATTATGGAGCTGGGTATCAATTAAAATCAATTATTACAAGAATTCCTTTAATTAGGGAATTCAAACTTAAACGGTAATGAACAAAATTATTTAAGGAAATGGGTCAAGTAAGCATCTTGTGCAAAGTAGGCAATTAGGGGTAGATACGTAGGAATTTATTTAAGGGAAGAATTTTGAAAGACACGGTTAAATAAATAAGGTAAAAATTAATTAGTACATAGTAAATCAATGAGTCAGAGATTTGTAATTACTGGTCCATGAAAAAACCAAGTCAGAAAGGCTAAGGAAAGTTTTCGACTCAAACCAAGTAACAGGGAAATTAGCAAACAAGGAACGAAATCAATCAGGCTTACACTAAGGAAGCCTGAAATTAATCAAAAAATTGAAATACATTTTGGAGGGAGTTTCAGCATATATAAAGAGCACACAAGTATGCTAGGCTGAATTTAGGGCAAAGAAAAATGTCATGCAAGTGCAAAATCAGTAAGTAGTGGACTATAGGAACATGGTAGTCACATAGGTAAGTCTCAGTAACTCAATAATATAGAAGAGAGATAGTATCAAATGGCATACAAAGGATCCAGTTGAAAAACCTTAGAAGAGTTTAGCAGGGAATCAGAACAAAGGTCGAAACAACGATTTTGAAGCCTAATCGAGTAGTAAATGAGATAACTTAAAAAACTCGAAATAGGTTCAAAGAGGTTAGGGTTTTTGAAATCAACGAGTTTAGAGACGAAGACCAAACAAATCACATAGCCAATGGTCTCAAAACTCGAATGAATATTTGGGGGTCTTGCCATCAATCGTGTGCAGAGATGAAAGGATAAGTAATCAAGGAAAAAGATACTAACAAAACAAGTTCAGAGGTCTCAGAAAGGAACTTAGACCTTTAAACATGCTCTTTCAGTAGCAGAAACTCATGAGAAACATAGTAAAAGAACAACATGTGAAACATAGTAGAAGAACTCATAAGAACAAAGCAGAAGAAATATATAGGAAACAAGTAGAAGAACTAGTAAGAACACAGTAGGAGAAACACATAAAGAAACAAAGTAGAAGAGACTAATAAGAAACATAGTAGACGAAACACACAAAGAAACACAGTAGAAGAAATATAGTAGAAGAAATATAGTAGAAGAAACACATAAGAGAAAAAATAAAATCAGAGAAACATCTAAATAACTCAAAAACCCTAAAACAAAAAAATAAAGGTTTTAAAAGCATAGTTTTTTGAAAGAAATCTCGAGAAACTGTTTAAAAGTTTAGGGAAAACATGGATCTAGAACAGATCTAAAGAAATTAGAAGAACCTCAAAGTTAGGGTTTCAGAAGAACCTAGATGGTGAGAAAGGCTTGGAGAGGTCACTGATCTGAGCCGAAGGAGTCGAGATCAGGATCGAATAGCCATGGCTTGCCGGAGCAAAGCCGGAGATGGCCATAGAACTTGAATCAGATAAGGTCTGGCCAAGCTTCATCATGGTCAGGCCTTGAAGCTTCAGTAACCAAGCATGTAGGAGCCATAGAAGGCTGGTAAGTGGTGCAACCACCATAGATTCAGGTAAGGAGGTGGCCGGAGAAGGTGAGTGAAGTTCATCTGAGCGTAGGGGAAGGGGGAAGGTTCTGGAGAGAACTAAATATATATATATATGTATATATATATATATATATATATATA
>MU737839.1:19535-35240 GCA_026770625.1 Nicotiana glauca | reverse complement strand
ATAGAGAGAGAGAGAGAGAGAGAGAGAGAGAGAGAAAGAGAGAGAAAGAGATAGAGAGAGAGAGAGAGAGAGAGAGAGAGAGAGAGGAGAGTCGGTTGAGTGAGGAACGAGAGGGTTTAGGGGGATCGTTTGGTTAAATTTAGGAAGGGGGAATGGGGAGCGTTGATCTGAATGATAAACGGTCCAGATTGAATAGTGTAGATGTGTCGGGCATGGCTTGGGTTTGGGCCTGGGTCCAATGGATTCTTTAATTGGGTTGGTGTCTGTTTGATTTAGGCTAAATTCGAAAGCCAAATTTGGCTATAAGTTAAATAGCCATTTTTTCCATTTAATTTATAGAAAATAGTGAATAAATTTCTGAAAACAAATTGAAAGCACTAAAATGATTTATAATATATAATTAACAATTTAAAAATATAATATCCCATTTTATAAACATGAGACAAATTTAAACCTAAAAATGGTTAATATTGCAATTATGCAACTTTATCCTTAAAAATACTAAATAAATTTGTACAAAATATGTAAAAATTATCTTAGCTATATTTTAGTATAAATATGAGAATCCAATAAATGAATCACCAAAAATGATAATTTTGGGGATAATTATTGGGTTTTTCTTGATAAAATAGGGCAATAAATTAATTTTAAAATCTTTAAAAAAATTAAGAAAAAAATAATGAAACCTTGGGATGTACTTATATATGCATATTGATAAGTAGGATTTTAACGTATTTTATGCCCCTACTTGCTTATGCTTTGAGTATAAATTGCTACGAAATAGTCCCAGAATGCTCACAGGTTGTGCTTGATTGCAGGTTTGAGCGACAAAGTGACGAAATGTCGAAGATCGGCTCAAAACGGAGTGAAACCTGCTCAAGTATCAAAGGACAAGTAAAGTGATGGAAAAAGAGCCTAGTGCGAACCGCACAAAAATGCACGCGGCCGCACTAGGAGATTCAGAGAAGTGTATATTCAGAACCTACATCATGCGGACGCGGTTGGATTTATGCAGCCCATGTATAGCTCACGCGGCCGCGCCACCTTGTCATGCGGCCCGCGTGAAGAGATTCAGAGAAGTGCATATTAATAACTTTCACCACGCGGTCGCGATTGGATTTATGCGGCCCGCGTTTAGCTCACGCGGCCGCGCCACTTTGTCATGTGACTCGCGTGAAGAGATTCAGAGAGATGCCAGTTTGGGTCCAGAGCAAGCCACGCGGCCGCGGTCACACTCACGCGGTCCGCGCCAGAGCTCCTGCGGCCGCACCGCACTTTCGCGCGGATCGCGGTCCGCGGTCCTCAACTTCAGAGAGTTAAAATTCAGGAGTTTAAGAGCCAATATGGCCGCGTTACCTTTTTGCGCGGTCCGTGCTGACCCACAGGGGTATTTTTGTCCAGTTTTCCCAGCCACAATAAATAGAATATTTTACCATTTTTAGGTCAAGTTTTGTACCAGATATTGAGCTGCGGTCGTGAGAACCGAAGTTTTATCCTATTTTGGCATTGTAACATTAATTTCTCAATAGATTCTTGTAGTTTCTTCTTAGCAATTAATTAATATGTTTAGTTCTCCTTCTATTTCTCCTGTTTCTTCTTTAATTATGTCTAGCTAAACTCATTAGTTAGGGTTGTGGCTCAAACATAGTGTGGATTGTTGATGGGTGTTGCCATCTAGGGTGAGATTGAGGTTGGGTGTTTGTTATTTGGGTTAATTTTGTGTTTCAATTTCGAATTTGTGGTTGCAAACATAGATTCAAGCTTAGTGGGTCTAACTCTTCTTGAGAAAGAAAGTCCATGACCTTAAAATTGACGCAACAAGGAATTGGGATGGACCCATGAGAAATGGTAGTCCCAATTAACGGGTTAAACCTCGAGAGAGTTATTACCCTACTTGAACCCTAGTTGCTTGGTCTAATTGGCCTACCCAATTGGTCTCGAGAGAGCCAATTGGGCAAAATCGTTCTCTCTACCGAGAGGTGTGAGAATGGGTACAAATGCGTAATGATTATAACATAAGCCCCAAATATATCAACCTCCCCTTAGTAGCTTCGACCCGTTGACTAGCCACCTAGGTAGTGTCACGACCCTAGTCCCCTTCTCTTTATTAAATACAACTTAGCAATATTCTTGTAGCTTAATTTAGCCTTACTTATTAGTTTATAACAGTAGTGATAAATATAAAAACCATAAAAATGTTAGAAGTACAATTAGAAGCATATACGCAACTCTAGACTAGACAGACAATACAACACCATTCCAAGCTCCCTGTGAAAATTCGATCCCGAACCAATGTTTGGGTAAAAGCTGTTGTGACCTGCTCTTCCTACCATTTCATAGTGTTGAGTTGGCAGCGATCAACTTTTTGGCGCCGTTGCCGGGGAAAATGCAACAGGGGGGACTAATAGTGATGATGAGGTTTCGGACAGTGGGGTGCCCGAGATTGGTGGTATTGAACGAACAAGAAAAGCTGAGGTTTAGGAAGACCGCTTTGTTAGCCAAGTGGCCTTCCACAAATTCAGAGAATTGTGGCTAAAAAGAAAACTGATTGCAGAGAGGAGAATAATTACACGAGACTTATTGCCCATACTCCCCAATGTACACAAATAATTTCATACAGAGTTGGGTGGGAGCGTTTTAGAGATGACTTGAAAGATGCCAACGAGCACATGGTCAAGGAATTTTATTGCAATGTAGCCCACACCAAAAAGGGCTCAATTGCGACCAAAGTGCGAGACAAAAATATAGTGTTTTCTGGGAAGGTGTTCAATGACTATTTGGGTTTTGACGATGAAGACGAGACCCAATACAATGAGAAGTTGGAGATGAAGGAGGAGGTTCGCCCATGGTTGGCCGAGTATTTGGCTCATTCGGGTACTGTTCCGGATTGGATACAAGTGGGGGTGAAGATTTTAAGGAAGAATTTGAACTTCGAAGCTAGAGGGTGGCTTACATTTGTATGCAACAAGCTTGACCCCACTTCCCATGACCATACTAACCCACTCCCCCGTGTTGTGTTGATTGCCTCTATCATGGTGGGCTTCCCTATCAATATGGGGAATGTGATGTACATGACGATCACTTCGATGGGGGTTGACAGTATTTGGAACTATCCATATCCCAACACTCTAACCATGTATTTTCGGGATGCGAAGGTAAAGAAGAAATCCTACAATGTGAAAGTTTGCCCAGTGTCCCCGTTCTCATGGTTCAGCATTCAGGGGCTGGACAACCCTAAGGACAAAAAGCACAAGGCCTCCACCTCTGCCCCGACTGGGCAGTCTGAGGAGCCAGTTGTGGTAGAGTCTGTTGTTGAGCTTTCTACTGAGCTCCCCTCCATTCCAGCTGCCACCATTACTAATGATGTGACCTCATCTTCTGTGGGTCCTAGTTCTTCAGCTGGCCCGAAAGTCCCTTCTTCCCGGGCCAACCCTCTCACACCACATCAGTTGGCAAAGACTTTGGCCAGTTTAAACAACTAGATTTCAGCTGTGACATCCAAGTTGTCCATATTGGCTACTTCAGTTGAGGCCCAGTCAGCACCAGCCACGGTTCAAATTCCTCAGTCTATTGAGGATACATTGAAGAAGCTCCTGGCCAACCACGAAAAGATTATGGAGACTCAAGATGCCTTGACTAAGGCGGTAAATTCATATGGCAAAGCTCTGATGGAGCTTGCCAAGGAGCACAAAAAGATGAGAAACCCAAGGGCATCTAAGGAGTCGGTGAAGGTGCTTAGAGTGGACGTGGACAAGCTATTGGCACATCAGATGCCTTTAGACTTGTTATTTGAGGATTCAGCGCCTCCAGCAACAGCACCAAAGCCACTCCCCAGGCCTCCAAGGAAGAAGAGGAAGCTTCCCAGAACAGAGGGTGTAGTGATTGACCTTGCAGAGACTCAGAAGATTCCCTCCAGTGATGCACCCGATATTCAGCCGGCCCAGGAGCAGGCCTTTATCCCAGCAGTAGAGCAGTAGCAGGCCGGTAACCAGTTTGAGGTTCCCACCCATACAGAGGATCAGGGGACCACTGAGGATCCCATGCAGACGGACCAGGCTTAGGGAGCTCTTCTATAACCTTTATTTTGACCTTTTGTGCTTATTTGGTAGTTGGCATTGGGGACAATGCCAGCTCTTATTCGTGGGGGTGCGCCCTACTATTTATCTGGATGATTGTACATATTAGATTCTCATTTTATGTTCTGCTGATTTGATTTTCTAGTTGATCTGTATATAACTTTACATTTTAGCTACTTTTCTCATACTTTTTAATTATCTTTTGGTCTGTATATAAAGTTACATTCGGTATATATTCATAACTCATTTTATATTCTACTCCCCTATTGTACATATTCTTTCTATTTTTCTATTTCCGCATAATTTTTCATTTTTTAGCTTCGTAGATAGGCTCGTAGCCTTTTTTTTGTTTTTGGCGTTTTCAATAAGCCCTTGGTTTTCTTAATGCCACAGTTCTTTCCAAGGGTAGAGTATAGTGCGAACCGGGTGGCTCTTCCCAATGATAGATGGCGTGACAACCTTCTTAAGTGTTTGAGTATGTTTTTTATTCTTCTTTTGTTTTTGATATTTCATAGTTAAGGGTAACTTAGTAAAAGCTTCAGTTGGGCCTAACACATTTGCCTTCGACATGATCAAAGATATAATATTCTGTTTAGGATGGTAAAAGTTGTGGCCTTGAGACTCTTGTGTTGAACAAACAATCATCATGTGGTTTTTTTGGACCATTGTGCGCTTGAATTGTAACTAAGGTCGTTGTGGGCCCTCGACTCGATGTCTTTGGCAATCCCCTAGAATGTGTGGTGAGGAATCGAATTGTGAGTCCAACTCCCGAACCAATGGTCTAGAACTTGGCCTGAATGTTTGTTGAGGCGAAATCCTAGGTGAAATTTGACTTGAGAAGTGATTATAGGCTCTCCCTGATCCAAATGTTAAGTTGAACAATTTAATGGCCTACCAATGAAATGATCCCTAGTTAACCCTTTCGAGCCTTGAACCTTTTTCTTTCAAGAACCAATGTTACAAACCTATACCCATTCTAAAAGATACCCTTTCTTGGCACCCAAAATCTTCCCTTGAGTAACGGCAAAAGTCTAAGTTTGGGGGAGGAGAGACAAGAAAGGAAACAAAGTGGTAAAAGTACAAAAGCAAAAGGAAAAGGAAAGCAATGAAAAAGAAAAAAAAAGGGGATTCAAGGGAAACAAAAGTCAAAAAAAGCCGTGGAAAAAGTAGAAAAAGGAGAAATGATTTAAATTGCATAAGAAAGAGTGACAATGTTTCCCTCTAACCCTTGAAAAGAAGTGAAATACTCAAATGAGTCAAGAAAGTGTGCCAAAATGAATCAAAGGAAGTGTTTAAGGGAAGATTGAACCCATTTGAACAAAAACATGTCCTACCCTTACCCAAAAGCCTTCACAATGACTCCGTAAAAGCCCTATATGATTTCGAGTTGGAGGGAGCCTACATTAGATACTTACATAAGGGGCAAACATATGGTACCTAGAGCTGCACTTGTGACCTTCTTCTTGAGAGAGATGAGTGAAAGTCCATCAACCTCGGTTTGTGTATCAATACTCTAAAAGGTGAGGTTCGCGCAGGGAGAGTTGAGGATGTGTGAGTTTGGGTTCCACAATGACCAAGGTATTTGAGAAATGTTCCTTGATGAAATGTGTCAACTCTTGATGCTCTTGTGTCACACTTGATCCATAGTTTTCAAAGTTTAAAATGTGTTAATGATGCATTCGTATTAAGGGCAATTGTTAGCCCCAATTAATGCTTGTTGAGGTTACTTTAGGATAGCTGGAATTACTTGGATGTTCCTTTAAGGGGTGGCTCTTATTTTGTTTGCTTGAGGACAAGAAAAGGTTTAAGTTTGGGGGAGTTGATAAGTAGGATTTTAACGTGTTTTACGCCCCTACTTGCCTATGCTTTGAGTATAAATTGCTCCGAAATAGTCCCAGAACGCTCACAGGTTGTGCTTGATTGTAGTTTTGAGCGACAAAGTAATGAAATGTCGAAGATCGGCTCAAAACGGAGTGAAACCTGCTCAAGTATCAAATGCCAAGTAAAGTGATGGAAAAAGAGCCTAGTGCGGATCGTACAAAAAATGCACGCAGCCGCACTAGGAGATTCAGAGAAGTGTATATTCAGAACTTTCACCATGCAGCCGCGGTTGGATTTATGCAGCCCGCGTTCAGTTCACGCGTCTGCGCCACCTTGTCATGTGGCCCACATGAAGAGATTTAGAGAAGTGTATATTCAGAACTTTCACCACGCGGCCGCGGTTGGATTTATGCGGTCCGTGTTCAGCTCACGCGGCCGTGCCACTTTGTCATGCGGCCCGCGTGAAGAGATTTAGAGAGATGTCAGTTTGGGTCTAGAGCAAGCCACATGGCCGCGGTCACACTCACGCAGTTCGCGCCAGAGCTCCTGCAGCCGCACCGCACTTTTGCGCAATCCGCGGTCCTCAACTTCAGAGAGTTAAAATTCAGAAGTTCAAGAGCTAATGCGGCTGCGCTACCTTTTTGCGCGGTCCGCGCTGACCCTATAGGGGTATTTTTGTCCAGTTTTTCCAGCCACTATAAATAGAATATTTTACCATTTTTAGGTCAAGTTTTGTATCAGATATTGAGCTGCGCTCGTGAGAACCTAAGTTTTAGCCTATTTTGGCATTGTAGCATTAATTTCTCAATAGATTCTTGTAGTTTCTTCTTAGCAATTAATTCATATGTTTAGTTCTCCTTCTATTTCTCCTGTTTCTTCTTTAATTATGTCTAGATAAACCCATTAGCTAGGGTTGTGGCTCAACCCTAGTATGGGTAGTTGATGGGTGTTGCCATCTAGGGTGAGATTGAGGTTGGGTGTTTGTTATTTGGGTTAATTTTGATTTTCAATTTTGAATTTGTGGTTGCAAACACAGATTCATGCTTAGTGGGGCTAGCTCTTCTTGAGAAGGAAAGTCCATGACCTTAAAATTGACCCAACAAGGAATTGGGATGGACCCATGAGAAATGGTAGTCCCAATTAATGGGTTAAACCTCGAGAGAGTAATTACCCTACTTGAACCCTAGTTGCTTGGTATAATTAGCCTACCCAATTGGTCTCGAGAGAGCCAATTGGGCAAAATCGTTCTCTCTATTGAGAGGTGTGAGAATGGGTACAAATGCACAACGGTTATAACATAATCCCCAAATATATAAATCTCCCCTTAGTAGCTTCTACCCCTTGACTAGCCACCTAGGTAGTGTCACGACCCTAGTCCCCTTCTTTTTATTAAATACAACTTAGCAATATTCTTGTAGCTTAATTTAGCCTTACTTATTAGTTTATAATAGTAGTGATAAATATAAAACCCCCAAAAATGTTAGAAGTGCAATTAGAAGCATATACGCAACTCTAGGCTAGACAGACAATACAACTCCATTCCAAGCTCCCTGTGGAAATTCGATCCCGAACCATTATTTGGGTAAAAGCTGTTGCGATCCGCTCTTCCTACCATTGCATAGTGTCGAGTTGGCAGCAATCATATATATAGGCTATTTTGAAGGTATTTTGCATATTTAAAAATACAGGGAAAAATTGGGTATCAACAGCTGCCCCTCTTTACCTGGGAAGGATGAAAGAGTTGACGGGTAAAGATATGATGGCCAATTTTGACCGACAGAAATGGTTTGAAGAGGTTTAGCCATACTCTGGCTTCTGAGCTGCCTACATATCCCTGGTCTTACAGGAATCAGGCCATATGTAGTTCAAGATCCGTCGGCGGAGTATGTTGATGGAGACTTTTAAGCACAGACGCAATATTCAGGATAGGGCTGCGGGGAACTAGAGCGGAATCGCTCTTGTCGAGATGGCAATGCTCGCCGGTTTACCTACAAATAAGCAAATACAGACATATATTGTGCATTAATTTAAACGTGATACAAGTTCCCGCCGGACCATGAATGTTGTCTTTTGACGGTTAGGATGATGTCCTCAGACCATGAGCTCCTAGGCCATGAAGCGTATGATGATAAAGGATTTACAGGCCATGAAATAATGCGCTCGAGCTATGAGAATGATGCCTCCGAACCATGATTCCATTGAATAATGATATGCAAAAGATTAAATGGATCTTCGGGCCACGGCATGGCGTTCTCGGGCTATAAAGATAGTGCCTCCGAACTATAACGCCCTCAGATAATTTAGCAATCTTTCAGCCCATGAGATATAGTATTTAGTGGTATTTCATCCCATGCTAATGTAAATAAGTGGCGATCTTTCAGCCATGCAAATATAAATGAAGCGGCGATCTTTCAGCCAAGCAGGATGTAAAAGAGGTGGCGATATTTTAGCCATGCAGGATGTAAAATAAAGTGGGGTTCTTTCAGCCATGCAAGTGTAAATGAAATGGCAATATATCATCCATGCAAATATAAATTAAATGGCGATCTTTCAGCCATGCAAATGTAAATGAAGCGGCAATCTTTCAGCCATGCAGGATGTAAATGAAGTGGCGATCTTTCAACCATGCAGGATGTAAAATAAAGTGGCGATCTTTAAGCCATATAGATGCAGATAGAGACAGTGCTTATACCGATGCAGATGGAGACAGTGCTTAGTCTCAGAAGGCAGAATGATAGCCTTATGCAATGCAGAAAATGCAGATGGAGATAGTGTTTAGTCTCGAAAGGCAGAATGGTAGCCTTATGCAATGCAGAAAATGTAGATGGAGACAGTGTTTAGTCTCGGAAGGCAGAATGGTAGCCTTATGCAATGTAGAAAATGCAGATGGAGACAGTGCTTAGTCTCGGAAGGTAGAATGGTAGCCTTATGCAATGCAGAAAATGTAGGTGGAGATAGTGTTTAGTCTCGGAAGGCAGAATTGTAGCCTTATGCAATGTAGAAAATGCAGTTGGAGACAGTGTTTAGTCTTGGAAGGCAGAATGGTAGCCTTATGCAATGTAGAAAATGCAGATGGAGATAGTGTTTAGTCTCGGAAGCAAAATGGTAGCCTTATGCAATACAGAAAATGCAGATGGAGACAGTGTTTAGTCTCGGAAGGCAGAATGGTAGCCTTATGCAATACAGAAAATGCAGATGGAGACAGTGTTTAGTCTTGGAAGGCAGAATGGTAGCTTTATGCAATGCAGAAATAAAAATAAAGTGGCAAATGGTAACAGAGTTTTTTGGTTGATAGTAAGTTATGATGTCGGGATCGCTGGAGATATTGTGATATAGGGGATATCACTAGCGTGCTTGGATGGACAATACCAGTAAGTGCAACAATCTTGAGAGTTGTATTCAGGGCCAATGCTTGTCTTGTGGGTGTGTAGTATGTCAGATGCTTTCGCAATCCAAATGCCTTCATCCAAAGAAAATCGTGAGTTTTGTAAAGGGGAGATTAGTTCGTATCCCTGCTGGCCTTGCTTGACCTGTTCAACTTTGATCTGCTGATATGGTATATATAATTGGGGTAGCATTGCTGAACAAAGCGATTTCGATAATAAACATGCATGAGTTTGTAAAAATATGACATAATTATATATTTAAGAAATACCTTTTAGATGAACCGACGACTATGACGTAGTTCAGGACATTGCAACCTCTCTTGCTTCGGAATTTTGAGGGTCCTCAAAATTCTGCCCCAGTTTAACGGGTTGATGCTCTAACGGCTGCTTGCGATGATTGGCTAAAATTACTTCAGAATTTTAAGAGTCCTCCTCAAAATTCTGCCCTAGTTTCCAATTGCGGGGGAAAATGAAAATTTTATTGAATTGCGACCAAACCCATAAGGCTGCCTACGTATCCCCTCTTAAACGGGAATCAGGTCAGACGTAGTTCAAATTACATCATATAGGAAAGCATAAAATTACACATAGTAGCACTTGACTGCATCTAAATTGATTGGTTTTGGCCAAACTTCGCCGTCCATTTCTACAAGTATAAGGGCTCCTCCTGTCAGAACTTGGTGAACCAAGTATGGACCTTCCCAGCTGGGAGAGAATTTCCCTTTGGCTTCATCTTGATGCAGAAAGATTTTCTTTAATACTAGCTGCCCCGGTGTAAACTGTCTCGGCTTGACTCTCTTGTTGAAGGCTCTGGACATTCTGTTCTGATAAAGCTGACTGTGGCAAACTGCATTCGTTCTTTTTCCTTCTATAAGAGCTAGCTGCTCGTAACGACTCTTCACCCATTCTGTGTCGTCGAGCTCAGCTTCTTGTATGATCCTTAAGGAAGGAATTTCTACTTCGGCGGGAATGACTACTTCTATACCATAAACCAGCATATAGGGGTTGTCCCGGTTGATGTGCGGACAGTGGCGCGATATCCCAATAGAGCAAATGATAGATTTTTGTACCATTGCTTATGCTTCGCTATCATTTTTCTTAGTATCATCTTGATATTTTTGTTGGGAGCTTCTACAGCTCCGTTCATCTGAGGCCTGTAGGCTGTAGAATTCTTGTGTTTGATCTTGAAGGTTTCAAAAATAGCTTTCATTAAGTCACTGTTGAGGTTGGAGCCATTATCATAAATGATTGACTTCGAAATCCCGAACCGACAGACGATACGGTCGCGGACAAAGTCTGCCATGACTTTCTTAGTCACTGCTTTGTAAGATGCCACCTCGACCCATTTGGTGAAATAGTCGATTGCTACTAGGATGAATCTATGCCCGTTGGAAGCGGCCGGTTCGATTGGTCCAATAACATCCATTCCCCAAGCTGCAAACGACCATGGTGAGCTTGTTGCATTAAGATTGTTTGGAGGTACCTTTATCATGTCTGCGTCTATCTGATAGTGGTGGCATTTCCGGACATACTAGATGCAGTCCGTTTCCATAGTCATCCAAAAGTAACCAGCCCGGAATATCTTCTTGGCTAAGACAAACCCGTTTATATGTGGACCACAGGTCCCAGCATGGATTTCATCTAATAATTTAGATGCTTCCTTTGCGTTGACACACCTTAGTAATCCCAAATACGGAGTCCTCCTATACAGGATTCCTCCGCTGTGAAATAAATTGTTAGACAACCTTCGAAGTGTACACTTCTGAGTAGTATTTGCAAGTTTTGGGTATTCTCCTTTTGTCAAATATTCCTTGATATCATGAAACCAAGGCTTTCTGTCTGCCTCTTCTTCAACATGGGCACAATAAGCTGGTTGATCGTGGATCTTTATTGGAATGGGATCAATGAAGGTTTTATCCGGATGTTGTATCATGGATGACAGGGTAGCCAATGCATCAGCGAATTCATTCTGGATTCTGGGGACATGTCAGAATTCTATCTTTATGAACCTCTTTCTCAGCTCCTGCACGTGATCCAGATATGGGAGTACTTTAGAGTTCTTGGTTGCCCATTCTTCTCGGTCCTAATGTATGAGTAGGTCTGAATCCTCGATTACTATCAGCTCTTGTATGTTCATGTCAACAGCCATCTTGAGCCCTAAGATGCCGGCTTCGTACTCGGCCATATTGTTAGTGCATGGGAACCTGAGCTTAGTTGACACCGGATAATGTTGACCGCTTTCTGATATTAGGACTGCTCCTATGCCAACTCCTTTGAAATTTGTTGCTCCGTCGAAAAACATTCTCCAGCCATCATAGGATTTTGCAATGTCTTCTCCTATGAATGATACCTCATCGTCAGGAAAATACGTTTTTAGGGATTCATATTCTCCATCTACGGGATTTTTAGCAAGGTGATCTGCTTGTGCCTATCCCTTGATTGCCTTATGAGTTATATAGACAATGTCGAATTCACTCAACAGGATTTGCCACTTGGCGAGTTTGCTAGTGGGCATGGGCTTCTGAAAGATGTACTTCAAAGGGTACATCCTTGATATGAGATATGTAGTATAGGCACACAAGTAGTGTCTCAGCTTCTAGGGTACCCAAGTTAGAGAACAGCAAGTGCGTTCTAACAGAGAATACCGGGCTTTGTACGGGGTAAACTTCTTGCTGAGATGGTAAATGTCCTGCTCTTTCCTCCCTATTTCATCATGCTTCCCCAGGACGCAACCAAAAGCACCCTCTAATACTGCGATGTAGAGTAGCAAAGGTCTACCTGGCTCAGGCGGGACTAAGACTTGTAGTATTGACAGGTATTCCTTGATCCCGTTGAAATCTTTCTGGCATTCATCAGTCCACTTGGTAGTGGCATCCCTTTTCAACATCTTGAAGATTGTCTCACAGATGACCGTGGACTATGCTATGAACCGGCTGATATAGTTAAGCCTTCCCAAGAAACTCATCACGTCCTTCTTATTCTTTTATGGAAGTTCTTGAATAGCCTTGAACTTTGATGGATCCAGTTCTATTCCCCGGCGACTCACAATAAACCCAAGCAATTTTCCGGCAAGAACCCCAAATGCGCCCTTTGCGGGGTTTAGTTTCAGGTTGTACCTTTGCAATATATTGAAAAACTTCCTCAAATCCTCCATGTGATCAGTGGCCTTCTTGGACTTGATGATAACATCGTCTACATACACCTCAATCTCCTTGTGTATCATATCATGAAAAATGGTGGTCATAGCCCTCATATAGGTGGCCCCTGCGTTCTTTAACCCAAACGGAATCATCTCTTAGCAGTACATTCCCCACAGCGTAATGAAAGTTTTTTTCTCAGCATCTTCTTCATCCATCCAGATCTCATGATAACCAGCAAAACAATCCACAAATGATTTCAATTCATGCTTGCCGCAATTTTCGATCAGGATGTGTATGTTCGGCAAAGGGAAGTCATCTTTCGGACTGGCCCGATTGAGATCCCGGTAGTCGAAACAAACTTTGACCTTCCCGTCTTTCTTTGGTACTAGCACAATGTTAGCTAACCATGTTGGGTATTCCACTACCCTAAGAACTTTGGCTTTGACCTGCTTGTTGACTTTTTCCTTGATTTTCAAACTCATATCAGGTTTGAACTTTCTGAGCTTCTGCTTTACCAGTGGACATGTCGGATCAGTTGGTAGTTTTTGTGCCACAATAGATGTACTCAGACTAGTCATGTCATCGTACGACCAGGCAAATATGTCCTCATATTCTCTTAGAAATTCTGTGTACTCTTCCTTTTCTGACGGTGATAAGTGAACGTTGATTCGTGTTTCTTTGACATTCACTGCATCTCCCAGGTTAACAATCTCATTCTCGTCCAGGTTGGACTTCGGTCTGTTTTCAAAATTCTCAACTTCCTTGACAATCTCTTCTGGTATGTCATCTTCCTCTGAGTCTATGTCTGTTTGTTGTGTTGTCTCATTGCATGTCACAGTCATTGGTTCATCAAGATAAGTAATAGTAATGCTGTATAAGTCAAGTAATGAGAGAAAATAATAAGAGTATTGATTTAAAAGGAAAATCGAAATGCTTTGATAAATTCCATAACTGTTTTGAACATTGAAGATCTTATTGCGAAATTTAAAAAATGTGAAAGGAAAGTCAACTAGTAAAAATAAAAGATAGTGCATGATGCTTGTTCAGCCATGCTACCCGAGGCTTGCCGGGCTTTGGTGGTTCTGATGGTCCAGTTATTGAGGCATGCTCCTCTGCTTATAGCCTGTATGGAAAGGCCTTCCTCCCCCTCCTCCTCGAAAACAACACAATAATCCATATCATCGTCTTCTAGGAACAAATTCCTCACCGCTGCCAGTGCTTCCTCTTCTTCTGACCTATAGATAACTTCGGCCGGTTGGAAAGTCTGTTCCAAGCATGGTATTGGCTGCTCCAATAGGTAATAAGGACCGCGCCATGGTGGCGATCAGTGGTTGAATTCCTCCCAGGTATACTCATATCCCAAACCGAAGGTGGTGCCATGTTTCTTTAATTTGATAGGCTTAGCGATTCCTTGGAGGTTCTTGCCAAGTCCCTTGCCAGGTTCGTATCCGCTCCAGTTCAATATGATTTCAATTTTGTTATCCCACCATTTGTCCTTGTCAACGACGTTAACTCACTCGATGTGGTGATAAGTCTCCCCGCCTATCTTTATTCTACCTCCTATTGCTGGGATAGTCTGGCGACTGTATATGGGATTGCTACCGTTGGCGTGAAAGATCACCTCTTGGTGATTCCACTCAAACTTCACTGCCTGATGTAGTGTTGATGCTACAGCCCCAGCGGCATGAATCGATGGTCGTCCTAATATTAGATTGTAAGATGCTGGCACGTCTATCACTTGAAAGTCAACATCAAACCATGTAGGCCCCATGTATAAACACAGCCTAATTTCCCCAATGGTGGACCTTTGGGAATCGTCAAAAGCTTTGACGTTGATGGCCCTATCCTTGATCTAATGCAGTCCCTTTCCTAATGTCCTGAGTGTTAACAACAGACAAATATTGAGACTGGACCCTCTATCAATCAGGATTCTGGTGATAAAATAATCTTCGTATTGTACGGTGATGTGCAACGCCTTGTGACTCAACCCTCCTAGTGCCAGCTCATCTTCATGAAAAGTGTTCTTATGACTTTCCAATACCTGCCCTACCATGTTTTCCATCTCTCAATCGGTGTTGGCATCTTTGCAGAGTATGGTGCTTCAAACTCTAGAGGCATGGATATATTTACCTCGGCATCCCCAGAGGGCTGAATCTGGACTACGATCGGATTAAGGGTGACTATTGGTTTTTTTGGATCGTCACCTTTTGTGATCAAATCGATCGATCCCTTGGGGTCCCAATCATCCTCTATTTCAATCATGTGAATGCTTCCACCCTTGTGATTTGGCAAAGGGCTATTACGGACGTTCGGAGCAGGCTCTTTTGCCACAATAATCTTGTTATCAATCAAAGTCTGGATCTTATCTTTTAGAGAGCGAAATTTGTCAATGGTGTGTCCTTTCATGCCGGAATGGTATGTACAGGACTTATTTGGATCAACCCACTAAGAAGGGTTCTTAGGAGCAGTAGGGATAGGGGTGACGTAACCAGCAATTTTGAGTCTTTCATACAACTGGTCGATAGGTTCAGCAATAGCCGTATACTATTTTGGGGGTCTTCAGTCAAAGTTTGGTCGGGGTCTAGGAAAATTTTAGCGTTGAGGAGGGGATTGGTAGTGGGATGGTTGAGTGTTGTAGGCTTGGTAAACATGTGTTGGTTGGGAATATTTGGGTGAAGTGGGCTGATATGTGGGAGGTGATTGATAGGTGAGTGGTGGAGTTTGGTAAGAGGGTTAGAGTGCTTGGTATTTTGGGGTAGGCTGGTATGTGAGTGGAGCCATTGGGTATGTTTGGTATTAAATGGGAGATTTGGTTCTCTGTGCCACCATTACGGCTCTTACGTCCCTTTTCTTGGACACACCGCCTGGTTGTAAGGCCTTGTTTGTAGCTTGCAAGGCCTCGAAATTCGTACATGTAAGCACGTGATTTTTACCCCAAGTAAAAGGATTCCAAGATCAAAATAAATAACTTTTGGTTACAATATTTGTGACTCGTGTGAAATACCAGTGTTGGTTAATTGGATGAACGAAGATAAAAAGGGAATTAATTAGGAAAATGCCATTAAAAAATTATAGAACAAATACTAGGAAATTTGGAAAATAAATATAAAATAATAATAATAAAATAAATATAAACAATAAAATACATCAGAAAAAATATATAATAAATAATAAAATAAATACAAAATTGAAAGATACAAAAACAAAGCAAAATACTAAAATACAAATACAATATAAAACTTGGGCCAAATGTTAAGAGATGCATGTAATGCAAATAACGGA
>MU737838.1:0-16394 GCA_026770625.1 Nicotiana glauca | reverse complement strand
ACAAACCTGTGCAGTTCAAATATATATATATATATATATATATATATATATATATATATACGCAATAGAAGAGAAAACAGAAACTTAACAAGTCAAGAGAGAGGGGAGCATGCTGTAGGGGACGTAGCAGTTTAGAATACAAGGTCAATAACTAAAGAATGTAATGGTAAAACTATAAAGTCAACGAGAGTAATAATCAAAACGTGGCACGGAATGTTCCTTCGTGCATTAATAATCAAAACATGGCACGAAATGTCCCTTCGTGCATTAATAATCAACACATGGCACGGAATGTTCCTTCGTGCATTAATAATCAAAACATGGCACGGAATGTCCCTTCGTGCATTAATAATCAAAACATGGCACGGAATGTCCCTTCGTGCATTAATAATCAAAACATGGCACGGAATGTTCCTTCGTGCAATAATTATCAAAACATGGCACGAAATGTCCCTTCGTGCATTAAAAATCAAAATATGGCAGGGAATGTTCCTTCGTGCGTTAATAATAAAAACATGGCACGGAATGTTCCTTTGTGCATTAATAATCAAAACATGGCACGGAATGTTCCTTCGTGCATTAATAATCAGAACATGGCACAGAATGTTCCTTCGTGCAATAATAATCAAAACATGGCACGGAATGTTCCTTCGTGCATCAATAATCAGACAATCGTGCACGACATCACCCATCGTGACCTCACCCAAACAACAATCACAAACAATGGGGGCGGGGGGGATAGACAAAAGTAATAGATATCCCGGCAAGGGAAAGACACAAGTAAACAGACAAATTTCGGCAAGGGAACAATAACAATAACTTTCACATCGCGACAAGGGAGATAATCAAAGTACGTATACAGCCCAGCAAGGGAATAATCACATATCTTTCTCTTTCTTTCATTTCTTACTCATTAGTTACTTATCATTCGAGCCAACGCTCCAAAGAGTTTACAAGTCATAAATTTTTTTCTCATACTCTTCACATTATAAAAAACTTATCAATTAAACAAGGAAGATATATCACAAAATCCGAGTCAAACACAATTAAGACTCACAGTCATGCTAGACTTCGGTGCATAGATAACCGTCACCATGCATATACACTGTACTCCACATTTAGCAATTAGCAAATAATATCCTAGTCATATTCCCTCAAGCCAATGTTATAACAAACACTTACCTTAAATGCTCCAAAAATCCACACAAGCCTCTAGTATAGCTTTACCCCTCGAATTCACCACAAAACCGCTCGAATCTAGTCACAAATTACTTGAATATATCAATAAATGCTAATTGAATCAATTTGAATGCATGAAAATGAATTTCCCAAAATGCCCCCTGGCCCACGTGGTCACAACCCGAGGTTCGAACCAAAACCCGATTACCCATTCCCCCACGAGTTCATATCTATGATTTGTTTTGAAATCGGACCTCAAATTGAGGTCCAAATTCTCCATTTTAAGAAAACCTAGGTTCTACCCAAAATCCCCATTTTCACCCATGGAAATCCTTGATTCTAAGATAAAGACATGTTTAATGATGTTAGAGATTGAAGAAATTAAGTTAAAGTTGACTTACAAATGATTTGGAAGAAGGTTTGTGCTTGAAAAATCGCCTATGGAGGTTTAGTTTTGGAGGAATGTGAAATATGAAGCTTAAAATCGCCTAAGTATGAAAAATATAGGTCTCTGATGGGAATTGCGAACTGGGGTTTGTAATTGCAAACCCCGTCCAAATATGGGAATTGCGAAGTCGAGTTCGGAATTGCGAACTCTAAAGGATACTGGGAGGTTCACATTTGCAAAAAATTGGTCGCATTTGCGAAGGTTCACTACCGCATTTGCGGACAGCCATTCGCATTTGCAAAGACTGGGCTCGTAGGCGGGCATCGCATTTGCGATAATTTTCTTCTCATTTGTGAAGATCGTTGCCCAGGTGAAAGATCGCATTTGCGATGAGAAGCTCGCAATTGCGAGTTCGCATTTGCGAATACTGGCTTCGCAAATGCGAAGCTTGCATAACTAAATGATACCAGATTTTTACAAAGGAGAAAATGCAATCCGATGCCTATCCAAAACTCTCCCAAGCCCTCGGGGCTCCAAACCAATTATGCACACATCTTCAAAAACATCCCACGGACTTACTCGTGCGATCCAATCGCCAAAATAACATCAACATATATGAATCAAGCCTCAAAATTATCATTTTCATTTCAAACTTCATGAACTTCCAACTTTAGCTATTTAGGTGCGAAATACGTCAAATGACGTCCGACTTTGGCCAAACCTTATAGGAAGCGCTTAACATATATTTAAGACTTGTACCAGGTGTCGGAACCAAAATACGAGCCCGACACCATCACTTTTTGATCAAATTTCATTTTTCATTTTCCTTAAATATTTTCAGAAAACAATCTCATGGAAAAATTCATTCCCCAAGCCTGGGACCTCGGAATTCGATTCCGGGCATACGCCCAAGTCCCATATTCTTCTACGGACCCTCCGGGACCGTCAAATCATGGGTCCGGGTCCGTTTACCCAAAACGTTGACCAAAGTCAACTTTAATCATATAATTATCCAAATTCTTCAATTTTTTTCACAGATTTCACATATTTCAACATAAAACCTTTCCGGCTACAGGCCCGGACTGTGCACGCCAATCGAGGCAAGTAAAAGTGAGGTTTTCAAGGCCTCGAAAGCACGAAAAAAGAGAGAAATCCGGTGATGACCCTTTGGGTCGTCACAGTAAGTGGATCAGTCAAATTCTTATTTGATCTCACATATATTATAGCTATAGCTCCATTTGTAATTAATTCTCTTATATAAGCATGTCTCAAACTTATATGTCTCTATTTCCCAATGTTTATTTTATTGTGAGAAACACACATTGTAGTCTCACTATCAAAGATTATGTAAATGGTTGGCATAGGTTGTGGCCACAACTTTATATCAAGTAACATATTCCTCAGCCATTCTGCTTCTTTTCTAGTAGCTGCTAATGTAATAAATTCAGATTCCATAGTAGAATGGGAATTACATGTTTGTTTCTTGGATGCCCAAGTAATGGCTCCACCACTTAGAGTAAATATCCATCCTGATGTGGATTTATTATCATTAACACTTGTAATCCAACTTGCATCAGAATATCCCTTTAATACATTAGGGAAACCATTATAGCAAATGCCTAAGTATTTTGTATATTTTAAATATCCAGTACTTTAATTATTTCTTTCCAGCGATCATTACATGGATAACTGGTAAACCTTAAAAGTTTACAAACAGAAAATGCTATGTCGGGTCTAATGCAATGCATTAAGGTGTTTGAAACTTCACTAAGGTTTCTTGTAACAACTCGATCGATCGTTCTGAGCCCTAGCACGTTGTTCAGTAGTCTGAGGCTATGAGCAACCTCATTTTAGGTGTTATGGCTTGTACACGTGGTCAAAATTGAGTTTTAGGAAGTTCGTAGTTGATTTGGGAAGATAATTCTCATTTCGAAAGCTTAAAGTTGAAAGAATTAACTAGGACGAGATTTTTGAGTAAACGACCTTGGAATTGGCATCTGAAGGTTCCAGCAAGTTTGTACGATGATTTCGGACTTGGGCGTGTGCCCAATTCGGGTTTTGGATAAATCGGGAGCGTTTTGATGCCTATTTTTTTTGTTTTTTTAGCAATCCGCTAGGCAAGTGCCTAGGGCTAGTTTTTTATTAATAAAAGAAAACAAAATACAATGTTAGGGGGTCTAACATAATGAAATAGATAAACTTTGACGATTACATGACACCTATTATCAATATCGAGCATGATACTCAATATTGATATCACATTTGTTCTAATACGAGCATTGATACTAAAAACTAGCCATGCGTAATTAGAGTTCAAAAAAGTAGCCTTTTTCCACTTTGTCAATTGTATGGAATCATTATCCATTATCCAGTACTTGTCGCTTTTGTAGCCTAGTGAAAATTCAGTATATACTTCAAGCCAATGTTGCCCTGATGATTTCATCTTTGAGAGCCATTGCAATAGTTGAATCAGTGTATCGTTTTTGCCCCATTCTAGCGTTGTTGCTATCCTTGTGCTTATTTGTTGTTCACCTTTAGTGTAAGGAAAACTAAATACCAATACCACCATCTGAAGAATATTAGTCACGGCCATAGTAACGTCATCATCTAAAATAAAAGTTACTTTAAAGACAAAATATGCTTTGTCTCGTGTTTACTTGTCACTAATGCTCGTCCTGATGTAATGTTTAAGATTCATATATGATCTGCATGTTATTGGCTGAGCCGCCTATTGTTGAAGTTAGCATTTTAGAAGAAATTTCATAAGTTTGGCTTGAAGTGCATTTCACTGTTATCGATGTCCGTTTGGCATTTAGAGTTTGTGAATAGCTCCGTATGGTAATTCCAGAGTTGGGAGCGCGATCGAAAGTGAATTCGGAGGTCCGTAGGTCATTTTGGAGTCATTTGGCTAAAGATAGAATTTGAAGGTTTTTGAGAAGTTTGACCGGAAGTGGAACTTTTGATATCGAAGTTGGAGTAGGACCGTGATGTTGAATATGACTTGCGTGCAAAATTTGAATTCAATCGGACTTGATTTGATATATTTAAACATCGAAAGTAGAAGTTTGAAATTTTGAAGTTCATAAAGCGTAGATTGGAGGTCGATTCTTGGTTTTAGCGTTGTTTGATATGATTTGAGGCCTTGAGCAAGTCTGTAATGTATTTTGGGACTAGTTAGTATGATTAGTTGGGGTCCCGAGGGCCTCAGGTGGATTCCGGGTGGTTAACGGATCGAAAATAGAAATTTGGGAAGGCTAAAGTTGCTGGCATCTGGTGTAAGCGCACCTGCGAGGGTTTGGCCGCAGGTGAGAAGTCGCAGAATCGGCTAGGAGGGAACCAATGTGATTTTTGGGTCAGGAGCGAAGCGACCGTAGATGCGGGCTGGGAACTGCAAAAGCGGGACCGCACCTACGGTAAAAGAGCCACATATGTGGCTTTGTACAAGAAGTGAAGGGACCAGAGATGTGGTCATTGTTCCGCGGATACGGGACCACACATGCGGTGGAGAAGACGGAGAAGTGGAAGCGGTCAAAGGACCGCTGGTGTGGAAAGTGCTGGAGGTAGAGATGTGTTTTAAAATCGGGTTTTGGCCATTTCCTCTCATATTTTCTTGCTTGGGCGATTCTTGGAGGGTTTCAAGAGAGGATTTCATCATCAATGATAAGGTTAGCTATTCCCCCACCTACCTTGAGTTAAATACATCGATTATGTATAAATTTTGGTATGTAAATAGATAAAATTTGGTGTTTTGGTAGAAAGACCTAGAAATTAATATTCTTGGAATTGGACTATGATTTTGGGTATGAAATTTAGAGAAAATTATATGTTTGAGTTCGTGAAGCTATGGATAAACTTATTCTTCAAAAATTTTTGAAATCCGGGCATGTGGGCCCGAGGGAATTATTTTCAAGTTTTCGATCGGGGTTAGAAATTGCTATAAATTAGATTGTAATGAATAATTGATCATATATTAATGGATTTGTGTAATCACTGGCTAGTTTTGGAGCGTTATGCATCAATTAGAGTCTTCGGAAGGGCGTGTTATGCTGTTTATGGATCTTCAGTGTGAGGTGAGTCTCCTTTCTAATATTTTAAGAGGGAATTGTCCCCATTGGTGAAATAATTAGTTATGTTCTCCTAATTGTGGGGGCTACGTACGCACGAGGTGACGATAGTCCGTGCGTAGCTACTATTATTCTATTGTCCAGGTAGTAAGGACCCAAAAGCATGCTATACTTAGATTATCTGTGAACCTATTGATAGTTTGAATTGCTTAAAATCACATCAAATTAGTAAATGAATTTCTAAACAGATAAAACTTCATATTTCTTCAATGGTTAAAAGAGGATTTGTTTTCATTGGATAATTACTCTGTGTGGACTACTTGATTGACTGTCCGTGTGTTTATTTTTGTAACGGGCCGAATGCCTCGACAGATTAAATAGATGCATCTATGGTTCGTGCCGTTCGACCCTTGGCAGTGCACTATTTATTTTCTATTGGAGCGGGTTGTACGCCTCGGCATGATTTGTGCATGCTTGTATTGCTGTCTTAAAGTTTGTAAAGTTGTTATTGCCTCTTCATGGCTTCAGCATATTTGGATAATAATGAAAAGGAATCTTGGAAATTTTCTATAAAATAAATAATTGTTTACTTGTTTCGTTCTATTGAATTAAAAATCATGTTTATAGAAATCCACGATTTAATGTATTATCAATATCATTATTGGAGCACGAGTAAGTATCGAAGTCGACCATCTCGTTTCTAAATCTTAGAGACTAGACGGGATACTCATTGAGTACACGTTGTTTTCGTACTCATACTACACTTTTGCACATTTTTGTTGCACATGTATATGTAACTCTAGTGGCCTACTTGTCATAGCAGCATGGCTGATACAGAGACTTAGGTAAGCTACACTCCTCGAGGTGACCTGCAGCCAGCAGAGTCTCTTTCAGTTATCTGTATTTATTTTCTTTCCAATATTATGTTCCGGACAGTTGTTGTATTTTATTCCCTTGTTAGTAAATACTCATGCACTTGTGACACCGGGCTCTGGGATGGTTTTGAAATATTTTGTATTAATTGCTTATCATTTAGTTTGAATTGAAGCAGTTATCTTTTCATTTATAAAATTGAAGTAAAATCTTAGTTTTCAAGATTGTTAAAATAGGAACTTCATCAAGTAATTTGATTGGCTTGTGTGACAGCAGTGTCCGGCGCCATTACGAACCTTAGTGGATTTTGGGTCATGACAACGTAGTATCAGAGCACTAGGTTCCTAGGGTCTCACGAGTCATGAGCAAGTCTAGTAAAGTCTTGTGGATCGGTACGGAGACGTCTATACTTATCCTTGGGAGGCTGCAGGACTGTTAGGAGTACTTCCCTTCTTGATTCTTATCGTGCAATTTGATCCTTGGAGGTGTATGCCTTTAATTCATTCCTATTAAATCATGTGCGATGCGAACCGCTTCTTAAATCGTGAATTGAAGAATTGTTATGGTACTACCGATACAGTGTAGGGAATTTCTCCCTTATAGTTGTCTAAGCTATTATCGTTGCCTTGTGGAAGGATATTTTATTGTTTCAGCTCAGTAGTGTACTTCTAAGAGCTATGAGGCTAGGCACAAGTTTCCACGATGCTATAAATTATTGTTCCGCAGTATTGATATGATTGTAGGACATTTGCCTATGTGTCTGGGCAAAAAATTACTTGAATGGAGGTTTACTTAGTGCATAATCTAGAGAATCAGTATTTTATTCCCGTGCAGGGAAAAGGCAATCAGACTAAGAATGGTTAGAGTGGGTTGGTAGAGTAATGAGACTTGGTATTTGCGAGCGTGGTGGAGCTTTCTTCTATGAGGGGATGTCGTTCTCCTAATTGAACGTACTAAGTTCGCCGGTGTTATGATCTTCTACAATTCACCTTTGGGGCAATCTATGGTGAAATAGTATCGAAAATGTAGTTGTCAGATATTGCAAGGTGCGGTAGTTCAGGGTTGAATCAATGTTTCTAATGTTGACGGTATGAGAAAGATGATCTTTCGAAAGGTGTAAAGTTAGTAGAAATTGTGGGTTCAAGTACCACGAAGATAGATTTTATTTAAGGAAACAACTGAGCAGCAAAGGATGAGGATAGACATGTGGGAAGTGTCAGGCGGTGGCTAAAAATATTTCTAGAAGGCCGAGTATAAAAGGCCATGGATCGAGTAGTTGATTAAAGGGATGAGTTCTGCCAAAGTGGGAGAGTGGTAGAGTTGCATATGGGTTTGCAGTGGGATGACCTTGTACCTCAAGGAGAGTTTGGAGTGATTTGAGAATGTTAGTGATTGGTGATTGGGGTCTATGGATTTAATTTGAAGTATGTGTTATTATGCGACAGGAGAGTTGATATAACGTGAAGGAGCTGCTTGAATGAAGAAGGATGCAATATAACTTTGAATTGGAAGAATGTTGCCGCACATTTAATTGATGTCCATGAGGGGTGAATGGACTTGTGCAGTTGGAGAGTGAGCTCAAACTCAGGATGGGTTATTGATGTCGTAGTGATTGTACCCCGTGCAGCAATGTTGGAAGATGTCGGGGAGTGATTTCCACATGTAGGTTATTCCTGTGAGTAGTTTAGCTATCACATGGTTGGCGAGGCTTCTGCAAAGAATTCTATTGGTTATACAGCGAAGGGATCGGTTGTGCGAATCTTGTTGATGGTTCAGGGTATAAAAAAGGGAGTTTCTACAGTAAGATATCGAGAATTTTGGCGGTTGTTTGTGTAAGGTTATGTCAATAAGAGATAAAGAATCCCGGTGAACTCCAGAGTTGTGTAATAGTCGCTTCAAGCTAAGTGGAAGAGCTCCACTGCCTATGATTGGGTTCCATGGTTAACCACTTGCGAAGATTTTGATTATTAGCATGTTGATGGGTTATTTCAGCAATGGGAAAAGAGCTTAGGTGGTAATTTAAGCAAAGGGGTTGTTAAAGGTATGCTATGGTTGGCCTTGTTGGCTCTTGTTCAAATTTGGGAAAGGATTCAGAAGTCGTGATTTGTATAAATGTGGGTTCCAAGGGAAGTGATTTGGCCGGCTTCTTCGCTAAGAGGGTATTCATGTTCTAGAAGATTTATGGAATTGATAATATTCGGGGCCAAGTCAGGGCGGGTGGCTCTCAACAATGGTCCTAATGAATTCAAAAGATAAAGTGTCATGCCTAATGATTTCGAGCCTATAGGTACAGTTAAGAATCAAGCTTGATAGCAGCCTATGAGAAGAGGCATAGAATATTCTATGATGTTTTGACTTGTGATGTAGCAATTGGGAGGTACGAAATAGTTCATGCGGTGTGAGACAGCATAGTCTCGTGATTCAAGGTCACTCAGGATGAGTGCGGATTGAGTTCGCTATGTGTTGAATAGAACTATTATTCCCAAGGCATATGAGGGTAAGTTAGAAGAAGTAGATCGGTTATCCAAGATTGAATTGGCATAATGATGGTAGTGAATAATTCACTTAGTGTGATTAAGTTATGCAAGTTATTGGGACGGTACGGGTGAGACCTGTCGGTCGTCATAATTGATGTTATTCAGAGGTATTCCACTGTTATAGCTATTACGTGTAGGCAGATCTTGGAAGGGTTATGGTGGGTCAGACCAGTACTTAGATATTTGTGTATTTCCATAGCTATAAGAATTCACTTGTGTGTTGCTATGGTTATCCTGAAGCAAGATAAATGAAAACCTTTTATATGATGAAGTGTTAGTCTAATATTGGTTCCGAAGCTATGCTGAAAAGCGTGTTCTATCATATGTTGGCATGTTAGGTATAGTGAGTGGTATGGAATTTGAAGTAAAGATCAAGGTAACAGCTCGGTGTGGACAAGGATGTCATGAGCTCGGATGAGCAGGAAAGGAGTTTCGATGTTTAAGGTAAGTTGGTATTGTCGTCAGCGTCACCTGAGACCAGTGTTTTATGAAAAAGGCTTTGCATCCTGGTTAATGATTCTTGATCGATTTTCAGCATTAGTGCGACTGGTGGTTTGGAGGTATAACCCAGTTATTAGTTATTGTAGGTTGTGGGAGTTTGTCCCATAGGTAGATTGTAATAATATGGCAAGTAGTCACTTGATTGATTAAAGACTTAAACCAAGTATGAAGGTTGTGATAATATCGTTGATTTGAGAACATATGCCTAGAGGGCACTCAGTCTATTGAGTTATGGACTGTGGATGATTTCTCTAACTATGATGGATGCTCTTATGTGTTATGAGAATAAGAGGAGTTATTTTGGACCTTTGAAAGGTAATTAGCCTAGTTCAATGCTATCAGAATCGGCTTGAGGTTGGTGGATGGATTCAATTGTGAATATGGGCTCTATTTCAGGCCAAATGTGTTCATTTCAGTAATGCGCTCTTTATGTTGAAGTAGTCAGGGTGTTATTTCATCGTTAGCAATTTCATGTAGTGATGTATTACGTCGTATGAGTTGTGAGAAGCTTGGTGAATTTCTTATGTGTTAAGGTTCCGTGTAGAGATGAGGTTATATGGGCAGGATGGCTCTCGACATTTAGATCGTATATCGCACCTCAGTTGTGCTTGAGTTTTGTAGCTTATAGCACTATATGTTTCCTCAGGGATAGTATTATGCACTTAACATGCTTATGACTGATATTCGGTATTTTTTATAATGAGAAATCTAGCTCGAGGTGCATCTCCTTAGGTGAGTGCTTTGTTATTTGGATCCGGTTGCGCGCCGCAACAGTGTAATGTTGAGTATAGTTTTCTATATGCTATTTTTGTATGCCTTGCTTCCTATTTTCTAAGGAAAGTTCATATTAGTGCGTGAGTTAGGTAGTTCTTTCCAGAGTTCGTTTTCCTTTTGTATCGCGTTAGAATTGGTAGACTATTGGCACATTGTAGCATCATGTGAGACCTTTGTTCATGTCGGGGTAGCTCATTGCCTAAGCAAATCGTACTGGGTGAGACGAGATCATTGAACTCGAGATTAGTTCAATCTGACTATATGAAGTATATTAAGGAGCTAGGACCATTATTTTGGTTCAGAATGAGGTGATGGTTCTTTTTATGAGGATAGACCCAATGATTTGTTGATTCAGCAGTCGGTTATAAAGTTCTACACATATCTCCCGTCATGGCGGTAATGTAAGAGTTAGGGCAAGACCTATGTATGTCATGAGGGGCAATAGGAGCATCAGATTCGTGAAATTTTGACTAATTTGATCATAGAATGTTATTGTGGTCCTGTGAGTAAAGCGGTGAAAGGTGTGAATTCAGCAAAGGTATGTAGTCATGTTCTTGTGCATTGTCTGGTGATTGATACTGTGTCTGTATGTTGGAAACAGGCCTGGCAGAGAATTCTGGATGTTGGAATTGGTCTCTAAGACTTATTTGCTTGAATAAAAGGGGATATCTTCAGAATTGATCAAGCTAATGTGGCCAACTGAGTTGTGGTATCATGGGAAGGTGCATGAGGTGTCAAACAGTGATTTCAGACTACTTCAGTGTAGTTCTCAGCACGTTCGAGGACAAACGTATGTTTAAGTGGGAGAGAATATAATGACCCGACCGGTCTTTTTGAGCCCTAGCACGTCATTCAGCAGTATGAGGCCATGAGCAGCTTCATTTTAGGTGTTAGGTGGTCAGAATTGAGTTTCGGGAAGTTTGGAGTTGATTTGGGAAGAGAATTCTCATTTTGAAAGCTTAAAGTTGAAAGAATTAACAAGGATGGGATTTTTTATTAAACAATCTCGAAATTGGGATATGAAGGTTCCAGTAGGTTCGTATGATGATTTCGGACTTGGGCGTATGACCGGTTTGGGTTTTGGATAACCCGGGAGCATTTTGACGCCTATTGTGGAAGTTAGCATTTTAGAAGAAATTTCATAAGTTTGGCTTGAAGTGCATTTTAGTGTTATCGATGTATGTTTGGGATTTCGAGTCTGTGAATAGCTCTGTATGGTGATTCTGGAGTTGGGAGCGCGATCAGAAGTGAATTCGGAGGTCCGTAGGTCATTTTGGAGTCATTTGGCAAAAGATAGAATTTGAATGTTTTTGAGAAGTTTGACTGGAAGTGGACTTTTTGATATCCGGGTCGTGATCCGATTTTGGAAGTTGGAGTAGGTCCGTGATGTCGAATATGACTTGCGTGCAACATTTGAAGCCAATCAGATGTGTTTTGATAGGTTTAAACATCGAAAGTAAAAGTTTGAAATTCTAAAGTTCATAAAGCTTGGATTGGAGGTCGATTCGTGGTTTTAGCGCTGTTTGATATGATTTGAGGCCTCAATCAAGTCCGTAATGTGTTTTGGCACTAGTTGGTATGATTGGTTGGGGTTCCAGGGGCCTCGGGTGGATTCCGGGTGGTTAACAGATCGAAAATGGAATTTTTGGAAAGGATGAAGTGGTAGGTATCTGGTGTAACCGCACCTGCAAGGGTTTCACCACAGGTGCGGAGCCGCAGAGCGGCTAGGAGGGCGCATATGCGGTTTTGGGTCAGCAGCGAAGGGACCGCAGATGCGGTACGGGAATCACAGAAGCGAGACTGCACCTCGATAAATGAGCCACCGATGCGGTTTTGGACAGGAAGTGAAGGCACCGCAGATGTTGTCATTGCTCAGAAGATGCGGGACCGCACCTGTGGTGGAGAAAACGCAGAAGAAGAAAATGATAAACCAGTAAGGAACCGCAAAAGCGGTATTTTAACCGCTCCTGCAGAACCGTAGAAGCGATCAAAGGACCGCGGGTGCAGAAAGTGTTGGAGGCAAAAAGTTGTTTTAAAATCGGGTTTTGGCCATTTCCTCTCATATTTTCTTGGCTTAAGTGATTCTTAGAGGGTTTCAAGAGAATATTTTCATCATCAATGATAAGGTAAGCTATTCCCCCACCTACGTTGATTTAAATACATCGATTATGTATATATTTTGGTATGTAAATGGATAAAAATTTGGGGTTTTGGTAGAAAGATCTAGAAATTTATATTTTTGAAATTGCACCACGATTTTGGTTATGGAATTTAGAGAAAACTATATATTTGAGTTCGTGAAGCTATGGGTAAACTCATTCTTCAAAAATTTTGGAAATTCGGGGCAAGGTGCGTCTAATTTCTGACCTTGAAAGAGGAAATTGTCTCCATAGGTGAAATAATTGGTTACATGCTCCTAAATGTGGGGGCTACATATGCACGAGGTGATGAGAGTCCGTGCGTAGCTACTATTATGCTATTTTCCTGGTAGTTAGGACCCAAAAGCATGCTATACTTGGATTATCTGTGAACCTATTGATAGCTAGATTTACTTAAAATTACATCGAATTAGTAAATGAATTTCTAAACAAATAAAACTTCATGTTTCTTAAATGGTTAAAAGAGGATTATTTTTCATTGGATAATTACTCCGTGTGAACTACTTGATTGACTGTCTGTGTGTTTATTTTTGGAACACGCTGAACGGCTCGGCAGAATAAATAGATGCATCCATGATTCACGTCATCCGACCCAAGGCAGTGCACGTTTATTTTCTTTTTGAATAGGCCGTACGCCTCGGCATGATTTGTGCATGCTTGTATTGCTGCCTTAAACTTATTAAAGTTGTTATTGCCTCTTCATGGCTTGCGAATATTTGGATAATAATGAAAAGGAATCTTGGAAATTTCCTATAAAAGAAATAATTTTTTACTTGTTTCCTTCTATTGGATTAAAAATCATGTTTATAGAAATCCACGATTTAATGTATTATCGACATCATTATTAAACCACTAGTAAGTCTCGAAGTCGACCATCTCGTCTCCACTTCTTCGAGATTAGACATGATACTCATTGAGTACACATTGTTTTCGTACTCATACTACACTAATATGCATTTTTGTTGCACATTTATATGTAACTCTAGTGGCCTACTGGGCGTAGCAGCATGGTTGATACAGAGACTTAGGTGAGCTGCACTCCTCGAGGCGACCTGCAGCCAACAGAGTCACTTTTAGTTATCTGTATTTATTTTCTGTCCAATATTGTGTTCCAGACAGTTGTTGAATTTTATTCCCTTCTTAGTAAATGCTTGTGCACTTGTAACACTGGTTTCTGGGATGGTTTTCAAATATTTTGTATTAATTGCTTATTATTTAGTTTGAATTGAAGCGGTTATCTTTTCATTTATAAAATTGAAGGAAAATCTTAGTTCTCAAGATTGTTAAAATGAGAACTTCATCAAGAAATTTGGTTGGCTTGCCTAACACTAGTGTCCGACGCCATCCCGGCCCTTACTGGATTTTGGGTCGTGACATTTCTATTTAAAAAGGACGTCTTAACATCCATTTGATGTACATAAAGATCATATATGGAGGCCAAGGATAAAGGACTCTAATGGATGTTATTCTCGCAACAGGCCTAGTATCAAATATTTTAAATTCAAAATACTGCAGAGCTAGAAATTTGTCAATACCTCATTTTTCATTCTGGTATACAGTTTGTAGAGCAGTCCAAATCTTCCTTGGAGACTTCAAATTGAAGTAGAGATCATAGAGTCGATTTGTCAAGGTATTCAGAATATGATCACGACGCAGCAGCTCATCATGTTCTCGTTTCTTCCTTTCTTCCTTGATTGGATCAGAATCTTCTGTTATAGGCTCAGACATCGCAGGCAAGGCAGAATCAAGAACATATTAGATATTGAGGGCAGACAACAAAAATATCATCTTGTCTCTCCAACGGGTAAAATTCATTCTATCAAAGCGATCAAGTTTGATGAACCCTTTCGGATTCTCAACAACAAACATCAATTTCTCCATAGCAGAATAACTCTTTAAGATCGATAATAAACAAAAAATGGCTTTGAGGCATGAAAACCGACTGTCCTTAAAGAGTTATCGCTTATATACTAATTTAGGAAAATACAAAACGATTCTCTTCAGGATAAAACAAAACCTGAAATAATACTTGTGATTTTTATGTGCTACTTCGTTGGAAATTATTGAGTATTTATAGGCAACCAACAGACGTTTTCAGAAAAGTTGTCTTGTTTCACGAGCAGGCATATTCGGTTGGATCCTTCCATAATAGAAACATTTATTTATTCGAATTTTAAATTTAAAATTCGAATAAAATTAAATTTTCTATCACAAAAATAAAACAATTAATTTTAGGATCCGACCCGGCCCACGCCCAAGCCCCAAGTCCAACTCCAAATATTTGATTATAATATATAAATATATAGTATATTTAATTGCACGCACTTAAAAGTATGTGTCCTAAATCAAAGACATAAAAGGGACAAGTGCTTAAAAAGCTCCAAAAATGCCTTCTCTCTTCCGATGTGGGAACAACCCACTTTCCAACATGTGAAATAACAAACTATCTTACAATCCCCCACTAGTTTATTATTTCATTTCATAACACTTGTGAATAATAGAAAGTATCTTATATAGATTTGAACTTTCCTTTAGTGTAAGTACTTTAAAGCTTTGACGAACTTATTGGTATCTTAAGATTTGAAACACAACTCCTTGTGCCAAAACCAAAAGTACCACACACACAACGTTGTCTAGTAGCTTAGAAAATCTAGTATTCACTTTTGCACATTTACGGCCATGCGCTTATCCTAAATTCATGAATATTTACAAGATCAACCCTTTAAATCTTGCTAGAAGTGGCACCACTTCAATATTCATATAGGTGAAATTAGTTATTATGTCCCTGTTACTCCAGACATTAATAATTCCATTAAGATTAATCAACCTCTTCATGTAAAAATATGCACTTCGGAGTTTGTCTTTATTCCACTGTTATGACAAGCATTTAAGAACTCCTTAACTCCTCATATAATAGTAAGTAGTATAATAGAATTATGGCTCCTAAAGAGGATATCAGTGCTTAAACAATACTAGTAACTTGTTATTACCCATTGAACTTATATTGTTAGGGTGTATACATTAATCAAAGTGGGTTTCCTTATCCTTGCATTTAATTAAAGGGTCTCGGCCTCATCCCTTTACAAGTTTGTACTACTACATCTCTACCCAATGGCTTCGTAAGTGGATCAGCGAAATTCTTATTTGATCTAACATATATTATAGGTATAGCTCCATTTGTAATCAATTATCTTATATAAGCATGCCTCAAGCTTATATGTCTCGATTTCCCATTGTATATTTTATTGTGAGCAACACGCATTGTAGTCTCACTATCACAGAATATGGAAATGGCTGGCATAGGTTGTGGGCACAACTTTATATCAAGTAACATATTCCTCAGCCATTTTGCTACTTTTCCAGTAGCTGCTAATGCAACAAATTTAGATTCCATAGTAGAATGGGAAATACATATTTTGTTTCTTGGATGCCCAACTAATGGCTCCACCACCTAGAGTAAATATCCATCCTGATGTGGATTTATTATGATTAACACTTGTAATCCAACTTGCATCAGAATATCCCCCTAATACATTAGGGAAACCATTATAGCAAATGCCTAAGTGCTTTGTATATTTTAAATATCCATGTACCCTACTCATTGCTTTCCAATGATCATTACCTGGATTACTGGTAAACCTTGAAAGTTTACAAACAGCAAATGCTATGTTGGGTCTAGTGCATTGCATTGCATACATCATACTACCTATCGCACTTGAATACTCCAACTGTGTTACTGCTCTTCCAGTATTTGCAGATAACTTAACACTAGAATCATAAGGAGTATTATACTCCTTTATTCCTAAATGACTGAATTTAGTAAGGATTTTATAAATATAATCTACTTGTGATAAAGTCATTCGCTTGTTATCTCTTTTGACCTTGATTCCTAAAATAGTATCAACTTCATTTAAATCTT
>MDKF010479809.1:0-20064 GCA_026770625.1 Nicotiana glauca | reverse complement strand
CTTTCGCAGATGGCAAGAACACGCGCTTCCTCATCTACTAACCAGCAGCCTGAGGCCCCAGTAGCAGCAGCTCCCACCAGGGGCAGAGGCCGAGGTCGAGGCCATCCTAGAGGCCGAGGTAGGGGCAGAGCTCAGCCCCGAGCAGCATCACCAGTGGCAGAACCTCAGCTTCATGTGGGGGAGAAGGTTCCAGCCCCAGCAGCTCCAGTAGGCCCAGCTCAGGTCCCAGGAAGGGTTATGTTCACCCCAGATCTTCAGGGCGCTCTAGTCCGGATAGCAGGCTTTATGGACAGTGTCGCTAGAGCAGGACTATTGCCAGTAGCACCAGTCACTTCTCAGGCTGGGGGAGGTAATCAGACTCCTGCTACGCGCACTCCGGAGCCAGTAATTCCCCAGGTTCAGGTTCCTGTGATTCAGCCAGCTGAGGCAGTTCAGCCAGGCATAGTGACTCAGACAAATGATGGTGCAGCTATGTCCGCTGATGCTTTATGGAGATTGGACAGGTTTACCAAGTTATTCACTACCACATACAGTGGCACTCCTACAGAAGACGATGTGAACACGGTTTGAATGTGTAGTTATTTTTGATATATTTATATTTTCATTTTTTATTATAATTAATTATAAGATATCTATATTTATTAATTCAAATAAAGTAACCAATATACATATATATATTCGTTTTTTATATATATTTAAATTTAAAAATAATAACAAATAACTAATTATTAATTAAAAATAACTACCAATTTGAATGGGTAGTTATTTTCGTATATATTTATATTTTCATTTTTATTATAGTTAATTATAAGATATCTATTTTTATTTTAGAATTATTTTAAAACTCCAACTTGAAACTACTCTCCGATTTGAATGGATAGTTTTTCTTCTCTTTTTTTTGTTTTTTATAGCTTTTTTTTTTTGCTTTTTTATTTCAAAATAATTTAAAAACTCCAACTTGAAACTACTCCCATACAATTTGAATGGGTAGTTATTTTTCTATATATTTTTTTTATTATAGTTTATAATAAGATATCTATATTTATTAATTCAATTAAGTAACCAATTATATATATATATATATGGTAGTTTTTTATTTTTATTATTTTCATTTTTTAGATATATTTGAATTCAAAAAAAACCAATAAGTAATTATTAACTAAATAACTAATTTAATAATTAATTATGCCATGTGGCTTTATCTGAAGCTGCCACTTGGCTTAAGGAGAGGGCTTTTTCCTCTCTTTTTAATAATATATAGATTGGGCAAAATTTTATGATAAGATATGTTAATCATATTTCTGTGATAAGATAACTAATACCCCTCTGTTTTAATTTATGTGAACATGTTTCATTGGGCATGATGTTTAAGAGAAAATAAAGATTTTTGAAATTTATTCTCCTAAATAAATCAAAAAGGGTTTAGAATATTTGTATGGTTATAAAATCTTCTTATTAATGGTAGAATTGGAAGTTTAAGCTAAATTGTTTCCAAATTTTGAAAAATTTCATTGTTTTTGGAACGGACCAAAAAAGAAATAGATTCACAAAAACTAGAGGGAGTAATATAGACTTAAACATTGATAATAGATAGTTATATTTGAAAGAAATTTGACTTCAATTCATAAGTGACGACACTCGACAACCTTTTAATTTTCTTCTTAAGGTTTACTTAATATATTGTCCCATCTTCAAATATTAGAGAACGTTTTCTGCCATATTAAGAACGGAAAAGGTCCAAAAATATCCTTAAACTATGGTATATAGTTCACTTATGTCCTTCGTTAGTAAACTAGGCCAAAAAGGTGTCATCGCGGATTGATTGCGCTATATCTGACAGCTTGGTCAGATGCCAATGCTAGGAGAAGGTTCTACGAATGTCCAAGATCCAAGGTTAGTTTTGAATTTATTTTATTTTTGGTCGATTTATGGGATTCATCTTCTTTTGTCGAGTTAGGTCGTTCTTGATTTTTATTGTTTATGTACAAAATCAGAACTGCTATAATTTTTAATAATGGTATAGGTTAGTTCTTGTGGGTATTTTGAATGGATTGACGAAGAGCTCCCTCGCTGCGCGGTGATGGTGATCAAAGATTTAAAAACTAAACTTGATGCTGCTAAGGTTGAGAGAAACAATTTGATGAATAAAGTTTACCTTATGGGACAAGCTACGATGGTTCAAAGGGGATCTAAGAACTTGTTTGATGAAATGGAAGATGTTATGACGATTGAAAGGCATACTTTGAAGATGAAGCTTGATGAAATAGAGCAATTTCAACTTGTGGAATCTAAAAAAGCTAGTAAGTTAGAGGTCAAAGTGAAGAAGATGAGAAATATCATTTTGGTTTCACGGATTTATTATTTGCTTTGGTTGTCTTAGGGATGATGAAGTGAATGTATGTTGTTTTAATGTATTGTTGTAGTATTTTGGTTTAGTTATAGGGGAGATGAAATTAAACTATGTATGTTTAGTAGTTTGCAATATGATGAATTAATCCATGTGTGATGAAATTATTCTAGTTATGTTGTTGTTGCTGTTGTTAAAAGGACTGTGAGTAGTTCATTGTAGTTCACTCTATGTGTGATGAAGTTTACCTCTAACTTAACATTGTAGTTCACTCCATTTTTCATTTTTCTCTAATGATTTTGACTTATTAGTAGCATCATCAGACACTTTTGAAGGAACACTACTAAAGCAGCTCAAGAGCCCTGGAAATAAAGACATCTTAATTATGAATATTTTGGTGTTGTCTTTAATTTTGGTGCAACTATTGTTGTATACAAGAATGATTCCTAATTGGCAAGTAAACTAAGCATTTTGCAACTCAGCAACCATTGTTGCAGACTCAGCAACTTAGCAAGCATTTTCCAAACATATACACATCAACCATATGCAATAGACTACCAGGGAACACTAAAGAAAGGTTTAAATGATGTATCCAAATACACATCAACCATATGCAGTAGCCAAATATGGTTAAGTCTCGACCAACACTGCTGTGAAAACTAACACTGTCCAATAAACTAATTCTCGACCATATGCAGTAGAAACATCACTGCTGTGCAAACTAACATGCAGTAAAAACAACACAGCTGTGCAAACTTGTCACGCCCCAAAACTAAGGGGCGCGACCAGTGCTCGATCGGGTAGCCCCAGTCAAGCAGACCTGGGTGCCTTTCCTAACCCACGTGTTACCCCGTGATTTCAACACCCATTATTGAAGTGAAATAGTCGTTTATGATTAAACACATTCTTACGAAATATGCATAATATACATGCTTGTTGTACGTGGTCTACAAGTTTTATTGTCCAAATATAAAATACGTAAGTACATAACCCACATTTCCTGTCTATGGAGCCTCTAGGGATACAAAAGAGTTTTACAATACTGCCGGTAAAAAGGCTCCGGCTATACCTTACACAAATACTAAAATAAGACTCCGGGAAGAAAAGCGGCATGAGCCACGCAGGGCCCCGAGAGGAAAGGGTCTCGCCAATACAGCTGATGGAAAGATGGAGGAGGTGCTACTATCGGTGGACTCGAGTACCTGCTCTAGAACCCCCTACAATTATAATAAGAATATAGCGCTCCCGACAACGTCAGTACATTTGAATTGTACTGGTATGTATGAACAAACTTTACCTCAAGTAAAATCAATCAATACACAGATAACAAACAATAATAGAATCAACAATCAAATGCACATGAAAGGAACAACCAAAGCCAACAAGTTTCACAGTCTCTCCTTTTTCCCTTTCAACATCATTTCATACTCAAGAGTTTCATACATTTTCATTTCAATAGTGAATATGATCACATTTACACCCTTATTACCTCGGCCACCCTTATTATCACAACCCACACCTTATAACTTTGTGTTGTAGAGCGCAACCCAATCCCACCGGACATTCACATTTAACACAACACCAATAACAATTTAAGTCACAACGATAATTGCCCACGACAAGCCACACATAATGTTACCACAGTTGTTTCAATTGCATCAATCACGACTTATTTATATCATTTATTTCACAACCCTTAAGACATAAACACATTCACACACACACTTGGTTTGTTGCCATTTGTTCACACCGTCATATCGGAATGTTAACCAACAATGTTCAAGGCAATTTAGTCACAGGAATTCATGAAATAGTCCATCTTGCCCTAACACCCGTGAAGCAAACAAATTCACAAATAGTCCATATAAGAAACACATACCAATTACTCGTGCACCAAACAGTGTGACTTTACAAAGGTTAAAGTTAGCTATACATACCTAGAGTCGAATTTCCCTTTTTAACTTTTACTTTCAATTCACCAAACAGCCTAGTACCGTCAATCTAGTTCACAAGTTAACACATATATCTTAGAATTAAAGTTCACAAATACAACCCGAACATATTTAGGTGATCAACCGCTCCTTTTTGCAAATCTTTACTCCTACCTAATTCCTCTTACTAGATTTTAGATATTAAAGAACATTCATGTATGGTTCAACTTATATTTTTTAAGAATCAATGTATGAGAATCCCCTTTTTGTTTAAATCTGAAAACCAATGAAAAAAGGTTGGGGATTTTACCTGAAAGAACAAAGACGAAGACAATTACTTGAAATTTCCCGGCCTGGGTGACTTTGAAAAATCAAATTGATGGAGACAAGAATTTCTCTCTCAAGAATTCTCTCTTCCCTCTCTCTAGTTTTGTTTAGAAAATATGTTAAAACAAAGGGTTGGGGTGTTTTATTGAATAAGTGGTTGGGTTTAAAAGTTAGAAAAATTGGAGCCCCGAGTCAGGTACGCGATCGCAAAGAGAAAATGCGGTCCGCAGAATGGACCGCAAAAGTGCTCCAAAACTCTGAACATTTCTGTTTGGGTTTGCGGCAAAAATGCGGTCCGCATACCAGTTATGCGATCGCATAACGGACCGCATTTTGACCTCAACTTTGACTAACATCCTGACTCACTTTGCGACAAAAATGCGGACCGCATACTTGATTTTCGATCGCATTCTGGACCGCATAATAGCACTTTTCTAGAAAACTTTGATTCTTGATTTTTAAATGCTAGATCAATATTTTACGAGCTAACACATACTCAGAACTTGGCACTACGAGCTACTAGGTTTTGAGTACACGTTTTCATGGGGCCTTACATCCTCCCCCACTTAAAACCATTCGTCCTCGAATAAGGATTTTGGAAATCAGTTGGTTTTGAAAACATGATACGCAAACTCCCAATTTTTAGAAAACTTTTGCCAGAGTTTCTTTTGTAATTAGACTTATCTACCTGTCAGAGAGCCCCCGAAAAATATTTCCAAGCACCATTACACTATTCCTATTATCCCTACAACTGGTATACAATTCATTACTTGCACATATTCAATTACTTGTCACATTTTTGCACATAATTTGGTCACTTCAATGAGTCTCATACAGTTCAACCACTTTAATACTCTATATGCATTTCAATTAATCATTACCAATCTACACTACCATTAATCATTCACTTATCACATGAGTTTTTACAAAACTTTCATTTACAAAAGAGGGGTTGCACATGACTCAAATAATCACAACACCTACAATTCTTGCACAACATGAGGAGTTACAATAGTAAAGCATTTAGGGGAAAATGGGGTATCTTTGCACCAAATTGAACACAACATCAATTTGCTTAGAGATAGGAGTTCGCACGATCACTACTAGACTTGTTCAAACAGGTGGGGACATTTTTCTTTCATTTCATTTTCCGCTTCCCACGTGATTTCTTCGACTCGTTGACTTCGCCATAATACTTTAACTGAAGCCATTTCCTTATTTCTCAATTTACGGACTTTCCTATCAAGAATAGCAAGCACAACTTCTTCATATGATAACTCTTCATTAACCTCGATAGTTTCAACTGGCACGATGGTGGATGAATCTCCAACCACTTTCTTTAACATAGACATATGGAACACCGTATGCACTAATGACATTTCAGGGGGAAATTCGAGCCTATAAGCCACTTGCCCTATCTTTCGAGCGATCTGATATGGCCTGACATATCTAGGACTCAACTTCTCTTTATTCCCAAATCGCATGACTCCCTTCATAGGAGATACCCTCAAGAACACCAAATCATCTACTTGGAATTCCAATTCTCTTTGACGTACGTCTGCATAGGATTTCTGGAGCCTCTGAGTAGTTTTCATCCTTTCCTAAATGACTTTAACTTTTTCCATAGCCTGGTGCACGAGATCTGGCCCTATCAATTCTGCTTCACCCACTTCGAACCATCCAATCGGAGACCTACACCTCCTTCCATACAATGCCTCAAATGGGGCCATCTGGATGCTAGCATGAAAGCTGTTATTGTAAGAAAATTCTATAAGTGGAAAGTGATCATCCCTATTACCTTTGAAATCCAATACATAAGCCCGCAACATATCTTCAAGCATCTGAATAGTCCACTCAACTTGACCATCATTTTACGAATGGAAAACCGTGCTGAGATTCACCTGAGTACCCCAAACCTTGTTGAAATTTCTTCCAAAAATTAGCTGTGAATTGGGCCCCTTGATCTAAGATAATAGAAAGTGGAGTGCCATGAAGCCTTACTATTTCCTTGATATCCAACTGAGCATAATGTTCTATAGTGTCAGTGGACTTGATTGGCAAGAAGTGAGTTGATTTCGTGAGTCGATCCACTATTACCCAAATTGAGTCAAACTTGCGCTGAGTGCGAGGTAACACTACCACGAAGTCCATGTTGATCATCTCCCATTTCCATATTGGTATTTCCATAAGCTGAGTTAACCCACCGAGCCACTGATGCCCAGCTTTTACTTGCTAACAATTCGAACATTTGGATACAAAGTCCGCCACACCCCTCTTCATATCGTTCCACCAATAAATTTCCTTGAGATCATGATACATTTTCGTAGAACCTGGGTGCACAGAATACCTGGAATTATGAGCCTCCACCATTACCCTCTCCTGAAGATTACCCACATTTGGAACACATAGCCTACCTTGACATCGCAATACACCATTATCGTCGTCGAGCGAAAATGCCGAAGTTTTGTTATTCAAAACTGCCTCCTTCATCTGTGCCAATGATGGATCAATGAACTGTTTTTCCTTGACTTACGCTACAAGTGACGATTCTGCTCCATTATGCACCATAACTTTCCCCTCGTTTCAGGTCAAAATACAAACCCCCAGACTTGCCAATTGATAAACCTCCCGAGCCAAGGGCCTCCGATTTGCCCCCAAATGAGCCAAACTACCCATACCCATAGACTTCAGACTGAGAGCGTCGGCCACCACATTCGCCTTCCGTGGATGGTACAAAATGTTCATATCATAATCTTTGAGCAATTCTAACCACCATCACTGCATTAAATTCAACTCTTTCTACTTGAACAAGTATTGGAGACTTTTGTGGTCTGAGAACACATCCATATGGACCCCATAAAGATAATGCCGCCTTATTTTCAAGGCAAACACAACTGCAGCAAGCTCTAAATCATGTGTCGAGTTATTCTTCTCGTGATTCTTGAGTTTCCTTGAAGCATACGCTATAACCTTCCCATGTTGCATAAACACACACCCCAAACCGACCCTGGAGGTATCGCAATAAACCACAAATCCTTCGTGCCTTATGGCAAGGTCAATATCGGTGCCGAGGTCAACTTCGACTTCAATTCCTGAAAACTTTTCTCACAAGCATCGGAGCATTGGAACTTAACTACTTTCTGCGTCAACTTAGTCAATGGGGAGGCGAGGGTAGAGAATCCCTCCACAAACCTCCGATAATACCGTGCTAAACCCAAGAAGCTACGGATCTCCATCGGGGTCATGGGTCTAGGCCAATCTTTCACTGCTGCAATCTTTTGTGGATCCACCTGAATCCCTTCACTGAAAACAACGTGACCCAGAAAGGTAACAGACTCCAACCAAAATTCACATTTCAAAAATTTAGCATACAACTGGTGTTGATGAAGGCTCTGCAGAACTGCCCTGAGGTGATCGACATGATCCTCCCGACTCCGCGAATAAACAAGGATGTCATCAATGAAAACAATCATGAAGGGGTCAAGAAATGGCTTGAAGACCCGATTCATAAGATCCATGAAAGTTGTCGGGGTGTTGGTTAGCCCAAAATACATGACCAAGAATTCAAAGTGACCATAGCGAGTTCTGAAACCGGTCTTAGGAATATCCTGCTCTCTGATCTTCAATTGGTGATACCCAGACCGTAGATCAATTTTGGAGAAGAACCTTGCACCTTGCAATTGGTCGAATAAATCAAATATCCGAGGCAAAGGATATTTATTCTTGATGGTGAATTTGTTGAGCTACCGATAATCAATACACATCCGGAGCGACCCATCCTTCTTTCTAACAAAAAGAACTGAAGCGCCCCACGACGATACACTCGGCCGAATGAACCCCTTTTCTAATAAATCCTTCAGCTTCTCCTTTAGCTCCCTTAACTCCACATGTGCCATTCTGAATGGTGGAATAGATATTGGCTGCATATCTGGCAATACATTAATCCCGAAATCAATCTCCCTATTTGGTAGAATCCCTAGAAGCTCGTCCATAAACCCTTCAAGAAACTCATTCACGACTAGCACAGACTTGGGGACGCACACTTCTGAAGTGGTGTCTGCCACCCAGACCAAATGATAGATACACCCCTTATTAATCATCTTCGAAGCCTTAAAATAAGAAATAAACCTACCCTTTGGCACCATACCATTTCCATTCCACTCAAAATCGGCTCATTAGGGAACTCGAGTCTAATGACTCTCGTTCGACAGTCAAGTTTAGCAAAGCATGAATAAATCCAGTCCATTCCCATAATCACATCAAAATCCACCATTCCAAGCTCGATAAGATCGGTCGTGGTAACGCGAACACATACCGCGACCACATAATTCCTATAAACTCGCACGGCTGTAATAGAATTGCCAACCAGAGTCGATACGGAGAATGGCTCATGAAGTTGTTCGGGTTCTATCCCAAAACTTGAAGCAATGAATGGGGTGAAATAAGACAAAGAGGACCCCGGATCAATAAGAGCATAACAATTAATGGCCTAAACGAACAAGATACCAGTAATAACATCTGGAGAAGCCTTTGCACTTTGGCGACCACTCAAAGCATAAAACCAGTTGGGCCCACCTCTACCATGAGCTCTACCCCTAACTGCACCACGCCTTGCTGGGGCTGGAGGACGCATGGATGATGTGGTGGCTCAAGAATCGGACGACTGAGCAAATCCCCTACCCATACCCTGACTGGGTGCACGATAGTCCCGCTGGATATGACCTCTCACCTCGTATATATAACACACCAGGATATCCAAATAACAAGTCTCAGAATGAAACCTCCTACACTTGGGGCATGGAGCCCTCCGCTATTGTTGTGATCTCCCTCCTGGACGACCGGACTGATGGGATCTCCTACTGTTTGAACCTGGTCTCAAGTGACTGCTCTGCTGATAACTGTGCACATATGGCGGTGCGCTCACTGAAGACTGAGCATATGACTGGGATGGCCCTGATGGCCCTCTCCCCTAAACTGGTCGCCCTGCGTGACCCACTGATCGGGCCTTGCTGCTACTCTCCCTTTCCGCTCGTATCTTCAACTTTCTAGCCTCTGTGGCTTAAGCGAATCCCACAATCTTTCCATAATTCATATCCGACTGTAAGGCCGTTGTAGCAGGCTAGCAGTCTCATTCACCACCAAAGGACTAAGGCCCTGAATGAATCACCGAACTCGAGCATCCATGGTTGACACTAACTGAGGAGCGTACTTGGAGAATCTCACAAACTCCATGTGGTACTCCCAAACACTCATATTGCCCTGATTGAGGACCTCAAACTCAATGGCACGGGCTGCTATTTGTCTCGGCAGGCAAGAAGTGGTCCATAAATGCATCTACAAACTCATCCTATATAGACGGAAGTCTTCCCTCCCCACAGGAATCCTCCCACATCTCGAACCACGAATGTTGCTCCCCTCAACGTGTATGAAGCCAACTCAACTCCCTCCATCTCCGAAGCCTTCATCACTCGAAGGTCTTATACATTTCATCAAGGAAATCATGTGGATCGACCTCTGGGTCAGTGGCTGTGAACTCTGGAGGGGCCAACCGCAGAAACTGGTTGACTCTGGAGCTAGCGGAATCTCCCTATACGTTGGAGGACGCAGGGGCATCACGAGATTTCTGGGTCTGAGCGGCCACTAACTGGGTCAACATATGGATGGCTCCTATAAGGTCCCCATCAGAAATGCCGGGATCGGAAGCTGAAACTGTATCACGATCAGGAATATCGGCGGGAGGGATGATAGCACCTTCTCCCGCAGTAGGAGCATGAATACTTTGATCTGGAATAGATGGGCCAGGTTGATTCAAGACCGGGGAGTCACTCTCGCCCACTGTATCAGGTACATTGTTCATAGCCACACTTAGGGTAACATTGGCCCCAAGGCCGAGTCTAGCTCTCTTCTTAGGTGCCATTACTGAAAAACAAAATTGGAACAGAGCACGAGTTAGACATAAATACTTTCACTTTTCACTTTACCGCACGATATAGAGTAACAAAGAAGAGGGTGATTTCCTAATTGTCCATGTAGCCCCCTACTTATAAATGTAGTCGACAACACACCGATAAGAAGGGCTCTACTAGACACACTCCGAGACATCCTAGGACTCTTTTAAAACCTTAGACTCTGATACCAAGTTTGTCATGCCCCAAAATTGAGGGGGGCGATCGGCGCTCGACCGGGTAGCCCCAGTCAAGCGGACCTGGGTGCCTTTCCTAACCCACGTGTTACCCCGTGATTTCAATACCCATTATTCAAGTGAAATAGTCGTTTATGATTAAACATATACATGCTTACTTTACGTGGTATACAAGTTATACTGCCCAAAAATAAAAAACATAAGTACGTAACCCACATTTCCTATCTACGGAGCCTCTAGGGATACAAAAGAGATTTACAATACTGCCGGTAACAAGGCTCCGGCTATACCTTACAGAAATACCAAAATAAGACTCTAGGAAGAAAAGCGGCATGAGCCACGTAGGGCCCCGAGAGGAAAGGGCTCACCAATACAGCTGACAGAAAGATGGAGGAGGTGCTACTGTCGGCGGACAGAAGTACCTGCTATAGAACCCCCTACAATCATAATAAGAATGTAGCACCTCCGGTAAAAGGAATGTCAGTACATTTGAATTGTACTGGTATATATGAACAAACTTTACCTCAAGTAAAATCAATCAATACATATTTAACAAACAGTAATAGAATCAACAATCAAATGCACATGAAAGGAACAACCAAAGCCAACAAGTTTCACAATCTCTCCTTTTGCCCTTTCAACATCATTTCATACTCAAGCGTTTCATACATTTTCATTTCAATAGTGAATATGATCACTTTTCCACCCTTATTACCTCGGCCACCTATATCACCACAACCTACACCTTATAACTTCGTGTCGCGGCACGCAACCCGATCCCACCGGACATTCACATTTAACACAACAATAATAACAATTTAAGTCACAAAGATAATTGCCCATGACAAGCCACACATAATGTTATCACAGTTGTTTCAATTGCATCAATCATAACTTCTTTCCATCATTTATTTCACAGCCCTTACCACATAAACACATTCACACACACACTTGGTTTGTTGCCATTTGTTCACACCGTCAAATCAGAATGTTAACTAATAATGTTCAAGGCAATTTAGTCACAAGAATTCATGAAATAGTCCATCTTGCCCTAACACCCATGAAGCAAGCAAAATTCACAAATAATCCACATAAGAAATGCATACCAATTACTCGTGCACCAAACAGGGTGACTTTACAAAGGTTAAAGTTAGCCATACATACCTGGAGTCGAATTTCCCTTTTTAACTTCTACTTTCAATTCGTTAAACAGCCTAGTACCATCAATCTAGTTCATAAGTTAACACATATATCTTAGAATTGAAGTTCACAAATACAACCCAAACTTATTTAGGTGATCAACCTCTCCTTTTTGCAAATTTTTACTCCTACCCAATTTCTCTTACTAGATTTTAGATATTAAAGAACATGCATGCATGATTCAACTTATATTTTTGAAGAATCAATGTATGAGAATCCCCCTTTTTGTTTAAATCTGAAAACCAATGAAAAAGGGTTGGGGATTTTACCTAAAAGAACGAAGACGAAGACAATTACTTGAAATTTCCCGGGATGGGTGACTTTGAAAAATCAAATTGATGGAGATAAGACTTTCTCTCTCAAGAATTCTCTCTTCCCTATCTCTAGTTTTGTTCAGAAAATGTGTTAAAATGAAGGGTTGGGGTGTTTTATTGAAGAAGCGGTCAGGTATAAAAGTTAGAAAAATTAGAGCCCCGAGTCAGGTTTACGATCGCAAAGAGGAAATGCGGTCCGCAGAATGGACCACAAAAGTGCTCCAAAACTCTTAACATTTTTTTAAGACAATTATTTCATACCACATATCTGTAGCAAACAAATCAAAAATGAAGAATAAAGAGAAATGGGAAGGAGCTCCAATGCAGTTTATGGCTACAACACAATCACCTTCCTTGCACAACACCTATGTTTTGGCATGTTGAAGTGCGAATTCCGGCGGTGCTTCTGTAAGCTTCCCTTGGTTGTTGCATTTGTACGTTGTTACATTTTGAGTCAATTGAAAATTTCCATTCACAGGTTAAGAATGCTAAGAATGTTCCAGGCCCGGGGCATATCATGAACCCGCTTGAACATTGCTCCAAAAGTTTCCTTTTTGTCAATGTCAAGTGGGTTCAACAGCTGTTGAACAATTTTTTCATGGTTTAACAATAATTTACACATAACATTAGTAAAAGATTTTGACATGTATTCAACTGGACACACTTGTATATGTCCACCACTATCCTAGATGGATGGAATTCTTCATCCCAAGCTTAGAAATCAAGCCTCCAACAATAGATCAGTAAATCGCTCGAGGCAATACATACACACAATTCTGAAACTGATGGATCTACAAAGTGAGCAAACCGCTTACTACACAACCTCAATTGTCCAATCATTTTCTCCGCATAATTTGTCAATAGTACACAAAATTCAACAGCCCAACCCTTGACCAACTTTATGGTTCCAGCAAATACGCCTCAATTCCAAACAAAATAGACCCATTCCACTCGTTTGAAGACGGAGAGGCATAAGTGTTGAAGTGCAGCGTAAGAGCAGCTTCAGGAATCTTGCCTTCCACCTACCCCAGCGGCAGCGGCAGCGGCAGCCGCAGGGTTTGGACCCTCTGAATATTTTTGTTTGGGTTTGCGGTAGAAATGCGGTCCGCATACCAGTTATGCGATCGTATAATGGACCACATTTTGACCTCAATTTCGACTAACATCCTGACTCACTTTGCGACAAAAATGCGGTCCGCATACTTGATTTACGACCGCATTCTGGACTGTATAGTAGCACTTTTCTAAAAAACTTTGATTCTTGATTTTTAAATGCTAGATCAGTATTTTACGAGCTAACACATACTTGGAACTTGGCACTACGAGCTACTAGGTTTTTAGTACAAGTTTTTACGGGGCCTTACAAAACTAACACTGTCCAGCAAACTAAGTCTCGACCATATGCAGCACACATCAACCTACTGCCTAACAAACTACCAGCACTGCTACCAACAAAACAAACACTGTCAAAATAGCTGCAACAAAACAGCACTACTGTGCAAACTAAACCAAAACAACATTATCCAGCAAAATATTAAAACAAACAACACTGATGTAATATCAATTTACTGCTGCTAATAGAAATAACACTGCATCAAAATTTTAGTTTACTACTACTACAAAACAACATTGTCCAGCCATCAAAACATGGTTAAAAAATAACTACTAAACCAAACAGCACTGCTGTAATATTTGCAACTAAACATAAACCAAGCAGCACTGTTGTACTAACCAAAACATCAAAAAAAGGGTTCTGTGAGTTTATAGATTTTCAACTATATACAATACCCAAGATTCCTAGATTTGTGAGTTCCCATTGAGTTTTCTACACTTCAACTTCCCGACTTTCTTTTGTCTTGCCACTTCCAATTGATTTCCAGTCACAGCTTCTTTGCCTTTCCAAGTGAGCTTAGTAGGTGAGTAAGAAAGATCAGTGGGATAACAGACACAAGTATGATCTCCTTTAAAAGAGATGACTCTTGTCCCTGCTGAGGTCAATTGTTCCTGCCTCATCAGTAGTCCTGTTTGATCTTCAAAAATAATCTTAGGCATTAAAGCAAGGTCAGTTGCATGCTCACTACCATTACCAAAGGGTTCTTCTTGTTGTATTGGTACTCTTGGTGTAGGCATGAACAGAAATTAACTTTCACGTTCACCTTCTTGTGTTGGTTGAGTTAGTTGAGGGGCTAAACAACTAACATCCTCAACATTTCCTTCACCACCAACCTATTAAAATGAAAAACTTTCTATTTAGTTAAGAATAACTGCAATTATATAAGAAGAAAGATAATAAGTTAAGAAGCAAGTACCTTGCATGTCCTTGAATTATGGTCCAGTTCACCACAAAATGTTGCATGTCATTCTAGTTCCCCTCCTTGATGCAGCCCAATCTCCTTGTCTCTTGTTAGCCTTATCTTTCTCCCTATTTCTTTTGACTTTTGGCCTTCCAACAGTTTTGGCAAGTGGAGGAGGGCCCATAGCATGTTCTGGTAATACTTTCCAGAACTTTTCACCTCTAACAGGCATCAAATTAGCCCTATATGTCATCAGGTAAGCTTCCTTGTTGTGCCACCAACTAATTTTAGTCATTGGATCCTCTTTCTCTTATTTTAGTGCCCTGATGGTATGAGGTCATGGGATGCCAGTCAACTACTAGGATCTACAAGTGCATTTTTTCTCCACTAGGTTCACTGTATGTCTATCACCACTCTCAGAAACCTCATAACCAGTTTCACCATTGAAATGAACAGTACATAAGTTGGCTACCTTCAAATAAGCAGCATACAACTTCATGCAGTTAGGACTAAACTCACCTCCCCATGTTCTAGCTTCTTCTTCCTTCTCTCTCAACTTGTTCATGACCTTGATTCTAATATCCTCAAGCATCTTCAGGATAGGCTTGCCTTTTGCTTCTAAGATCCAAGAGTTGAAGGACTCTGTAAAATTAGTGTCCACCATCTGATTTTTGCACAATGTATCAAAGTAGGACCTACACCAATTTTATGGTGGATACCTAAGAAAATCCTTGACAGCATCAACAGACAATTCACCAAGATTATTTACTTGATCTTTAAAGTCCTCCTCATAAATGCTCCAAGCAGACCACCATAGGTATTTCTTCATCTCTCCTGAAATTCTGATCCTCTTACTCAAGTTAGCTTCAATATGCCTCACACAAAACCTATAATTTGAGAGAGGGAGGACAATTCTTACTCCCTAGTTAAAAAGCTTATAGATGTGGCCATAACCTAGGTGTTTGCCTAACGGCTAAATACGCAAATACTTGTTTTATTTATTGACGTATATTATAACTCTCAACTCTACATTACCCACTCAATACCTCTCGATCAAACAGGGATTACATCCAATTCGGCATTCTCAAGTTCAAATGGGTCTCAAACAAAATGGTTGATATGAGCTCAAGTCGGGTTCTCACTATCTCTAGTTTTAACCCTTTAATTAGGCTAATTGAATTCTCAATTAACCCAATTCCTTGTTAGCCAAGTTATCCTAAACTAGGTCCCTCTTTCTCAAGTAGTAACTGTCACACCTCCTTTTTGCGCTACCGCACCCCGCGAAGGGCGCGGTAAAGGGAGTTTTTCCAATTTAAGGACAATCAAAACGGAATTCATTTATTAAGAGATTCAGAGTCACCACTTGGGAGATTTATGGTGTCCCAAGTCACCGGTGGAATCCCGAATCGAGGAAAGGTTTGACTCTATTTAACAGTCCGCTAACCAAAAATCTGGATAAGGAATTCTGTTAACCCGGGAGAAGGTGTTAGGCATTCCCGAGTTCCGTGGTTCTCGCACGATTGCTTAACTATCATATTCGGCTTATTTATCTGATTTTTAAACATGCTCAAACCTATGTGCAAATTTTAGCCTTTAACCGCTTTTAATATTATCATTATTTTAAAAAAATTTCAACATCAGGAAAACACATCTCGAACCACGTCACATCAATGTACCCGTGGTTATTGACGTATTTCGACTCCGTTGAGATTTGGATTTGGGTCACATAAATGTGCACCCGAGTTTAGGGAGGTAAATTATTAAAAGCGCACCTAAAGAGACTAACGCATTTTTATTTTTGGTAAGGCCGTGAAGTTCGCTAAACGGCTCGTCCCGAAATCTATGTATCTTAATATATACATTTAACGAGGGCCCAGCAATTTATGCATTTTATTTGGCGAGGCTCGTCTCATTTATTGTTTAAAGGTCCGTCCCGAAGCAACTATGATTTTCTAATTATATTGTCTCTAAAAGAAATAAAGATAAGGCTCTAATTACTTAATATTTTAAAATCGGGCTTCAAGTTCAAGTCCGGGTTCAAACAAAAGGAAGAGCCTTTTAATTTGAACCCGCTACCTAACTCAAAGCCCAAACTTATATTGTTGCTAAACCTTGAATTGAATCCTTTCAACTAAATCCAGATTACCGACCTGAATAGGCCTGATTATTTTACGACACTAACGTGAACGAATTAATGGCCTTAATTTGAGCTTCATTCACATTTGATTCTAAAGCAACTACAACAAGTTATCCAAATTGTTTATTAGATAATGTGACGTAGACACTACCATTTAAATCACTTCAGAGCTGTGTTTTTCATTACTTGCAAAATACTAACTAAAACACGTACACAATTATGATAGGACCCTCGCTACATAACCTCGAATTTTAAGTCTAAAATAGTCCCAACTAATTCAATTACATTCCAATTCCTACAAAGTAAATACGATCGGAAAGAGTCTAATACAAACCATATACTAACTATACTACTAAGAGAGTTTAAATATATAAACTTCAAAAGACAAGAGGATTGCAGATTTCATTGTATCATTTCAATATCCAAGCTATAGCCATACATGATTCGAATGTGTACCTGAATTTGAAGACAGAACAAAAATAAAGAGAAGGGCAGTAGCGGCAGATTCAACAGCAATACACCAGCAGCAATGTAAACCACCCAGATTCAAGTTAAAACCCAAAAGCAAAATTTGATGCACAATTGGTGGAAACAGTTTCAGTAGAACCAAGACCGCAACAACTTCAACTCCAACATTAAAAAAAATCAAAATCAATTCCTTCCCCATACCCAAGTGAATCAAAAACTTGTTTCAAAGATTAGGTGTTCGGTTCTATTATGTGTGCTCTCTCTCAGTGTGTATTTCCAATGTATTTTCAGTGTATTCCCCCTATGTTTCTCAATATTTTTTCCAGAATCTCTCTCGTTTTTCTTCAACTCCCCTTATGTCCAAACTCCCCTATTATATATCCTCTCAAACTTTTTTTTCCTGATTTTAAGCAACTAGTGGACAACTAACTAGCTTATTTCATCCCTAAAAATCAAAAAGTAGTCTTCCACTATTAGTATCTTTTAACTATTTTAATCCCACTTAACATTGTCTCCTAACTTTTCCAAATTCACTAATACTTGTCCCTATTCAATCCTTTAGCACCCCCTTATGCCTAAAATTGACATTCTTAGGCTAGGCTACCTAAGTTAACCCCTAAAGTTTTATGTTATTTAACCCCCGGGACCGAACATACTCGTATCCCGCCTGTCAAACTCGGAACTAATCATCATGAAATAACCAGCCACGAGATTGACTCAACAGGAATGAGATTGACTCAATAGGCACGAGAGTGGCTCAACAGGCATGGGACTGACAAAACAGGCACGAGATTGGCTCAACAAATACGAGATTGGCTCAACAAGCAAGGGATTGACCCAACAAGCACGGTATTGACCCAACATGCACGAGATTGACAAAACAAGCACGGTATTGACCCAACAGGCACGAGATTGGCAAAACAGGCACGAGATTGACTCAACAGATACGGATTGGCAAAACAGGTACGAGATTCGCTCAACAGGCACGGGATTGGCTCAACAGACACGAGATTGGCTCAACAAGTAAGGGATTGACTTAATAGGCACGAGACTGACTCAACAAGCACGAGATTGACTCAACAGGCACGAGACTGACTCAAGAGGCACGATATTGACTCAACAGGCATGAGACTGACTCAACAGGCACGAGATTGACTTAACAGGCACGAGACTGACTCAACAGGCAAGGGACTGACTCAACAGGCAAGGGACTGACTCAACAGGCGACTTAACATGCACGTTACAAGTAAATCAATGCATAGCTTGCCTTTTAAGGTAAATGGGATCATCTTTTTCGTTTTTTCTAAGCATGACTCATATCGGTTACTACTAAAAAAATATTCAGTGACTCATTGCATGAATGTGACACTACTAAGCTATAAGGAAACATGTTGTAGCAACTAGACGCATTGCGTAGCAGGAAGATACATAACACAATCTATACCATTTATCTATATAAAAAATGTAAAATTAAATCTTGCATGCAAATGCAACATATTGTTTTTGTATTTTTATTAATTAAATAAAATAAACATGCACAGACAGATGTAAACAATACAAGAGAAATAACACAAAATCCGCAAAAATTGCAAACAACACAAAACTATTTTATTTTGGGTTTTTGGGAGTAATTCTCATATAGGCCAAAAATCATGTGCTTACAGCTGCCCCTCTTTGTTTGAAAACACGAAGAGTTTTCATGCAAAGATAAAGTGAGCGAACGATTTTTGCCCATTTGAGTACTCTGTGTGAAGCATTTTTGAAAGATTTGACCGAACCTTTGCTTCAAAAGATCTCCTACATATCCCCGGCTAAAAGGGAATCAGGTCAATGTAGTTCGGGAAGTTTTTGTAGCTGGGACTACCATGGGACTATGATTTGCTGTTACTGTTGCTGTAGCGGCTACTACTTGCCGACCTCCTTATTACACCGTGCTAAACAGAAAATAAGAAGCTAGACTAAACTAGTTTATGAATTACAAAATCTTATCTAGATCTTCAGGCTTGCTCTTATCGCCTTGCTTTCTTGTTGACTGCTTCCTCTGATGTTTCTTCATTTCTGACTCGTCGGCCTCTCTTGATTGCCAAACTTGGAATGTTTATTTCCTTCTTGTGGGCTTCGCATTATTTTTCTTCGAAGCTTTAACTTACCATCACTGCCTTCCTTTTGATTTCTGGGTTTGGATTTATGCTGGGGATTTTTTTGTTGTTGTATACTGACTTCCACACTTGAAATGTAAGACTGGACGCCTCACTACAAAAACTTGAATTGTATTCCCTTGTTTTCCAGGTGGGCGCCTGATTGCTGAACTTGAAATGTATTCCCTTGTTCTCCGGGTGGGCGCCTTACTTCAACAACAATTTTGAAAAGAAAATGCATTTGGCAATGATTCATGAAATATATATTTTGGCAATGTTTATACAAGTAGGACCACTCGGGTCGAAATAAATTAAATGTCCTTCTGAGAAAGGATTAAATTCAATATCCTATTTGAGGGTGGATAGACCCATCATATCATATTTGAGGGCGGATAGACCCATATATCCTATTCGAGGGAGGATAGATCCATAGTATCCTATTTGAGGGCGGATAGTCCAATAATATCCTATTTGAGGGTGGATAGTCCCATGATATCCTATTTGAGGGCGGATAGAACCAAGTATATCCTATTTGAGGGCGGATAGAACCAAGTATATCCTATTTGAGGGAGGATAGTCCCATAATATCCTATTTGAGGGCGGATAGTCCCAACATATCCTATTTGATGGCGGATAATCCCATAATATCCTATTTGATGGTGGATAGTCCCATGATATCCTATTTGAGGGAGGATAGTCCCATGATATCCTATTTGAGGGCGGATAGTCCCACGATATCCTATTTGAGGGCGGATAGTCCCACGAT
>MU737837.1:185366-199359 GCA_026770625.1 Nicotiana glauca | reverse complement strand
CCCCCCCCCCCCCGCGAAGCGGTAGTGAGTTTTTTCCAGCTGCTCCAAAAAATTTGTATTCTACCTCGTTTGTGCAATTATGCCTGGCGCGGTGTGTGGCACGACACCCCACGCGACATGATAAGCCAATTTTTCATAGAGTTAGCCTAATTTTTGAATTTTTAGCTCATATTTTACACCCCTAATTCATTATACACTGATTTCATGCCAAATTCATGCTTGCACCTTATTAAAAATATAATAACATATAAAATCTAATATTTCTAAAGTATAATTAAAAGTTGGTGATGTTAGTCAGTGGGTTACCTCCCAACAATCGCCTGATTTAACGTCGCGGCACGACGCCATACGTCATCACACATCAATTAAATCTACCGAGGTCATTGGGTTGCGCCAAAAACTTGTCGCGACCAAAACACTCACGCATGTGTACGTGATCGATAAATAACATAGTGACAAATAAAGTATCGTTCCCACGAAGAATTATGATTAACTTATCAACTGATGCAAGTTCAGACAATTTTCCGTTCAAGCTAAATTATCACAAAATACATAAAGAACCAATTTGCAATTTACTAGTAATTAAACAATAATACAACATAGAATTACTACGACAATTATACAATTTTCTTTTAACAATTTATATAAAAGATATACCAGGGTCATGGGATTGCTAGAGATCATGCCACGTTCTTAACTTAAGATTGATTTATTGAATTTATCTAGGTTATTGATTATAAGGTTCATAATACCAATAAGAATCTGTCGAATTATTATGCGCCTATTCAAGTTAAATTATACCTATATGTTTACGGTATTAATATTAACAAGAATGCATTTACAATTCCTATTTTTCAACCAAACATGGCAATTAAGTATATTTCTATCTTAATCGTAAATTTTTCACCCGATGCCCTGTCACCAAGAATGTACCACTTGAGTTTATGTCCCTCAATTCAACAGTTCCATGAAGAGTCACACTTGTGCATTTGCAATCACGTATGTTCTTTTCACTGCTTCCCCTAAGTTCTCTTCTGCTATTTTGGTTTGCCGGGACGTTCAGTGTTTGGTCTCGGAGAGTTTTGGGACACTTAGTCCCAAAATGAGAGTGTAAGTGTTGGAAAGTTGTCCGTAGCTAGAACAGTGTAAAGACGGCCTCTGAATGGAAATCCGATGGTTCTGTTAGCTCTGTTAGGTTATTTCAGGGTTGGGAGCGTGTTCAGAATGTATTTTGGGAGTCCGTAGCTAATTTAGGCTTGAAATGCCGAAGTTTGAATTTTTGAAGTTTCCGGTCCGATAGTGAGTTTTTGATCTGAGGGTCGGAATGGAATTCCGGAAGCTGCAGTAGCTCCGTTATGTCATTTGGGATGTGTGTGCAAAACTTCAGGTCCTTCGGACGTGTTTTGGTTAGGTTTTTAATCGAAAGTTTATTTTGATCAAATCTGAAGTTCTTAGGCTCAAATCATTGGTTAATTCGAGTTTCCGATGTTGTTTTAGGTGGTTTAAGGATTGGTACAAGTTTGAATAGGGTATTAGGAGTTATTGGTGCTTTTGGTTTAGGTCCCGGGGGCTTCCGGTTGAATTCGGATGGTTGACGAAAGGATTTTTGAAGTTAGGAGATTTGTAGATTTTTGCTGCTTCTGGTATTTTTGCATCTGCGGTTTGGGAATCGCATATGCGGCTAGGAAGACTGCAGAAGCAGTTTTGGGCTAGTTCAGCATTTTCCGCTGATGCGGTGGAATTTCCGTAGAAGCAGATCCGCATTTGTGAGATTAAGGCCGCAGAAGCGAAAACTGGGCATTTTAGTGGAAGCCGCAGAAGTGGCACATGTTCCGCAGAAGCGGGACCACAGATGCGGTCCCTTGACCGCAAAAGCGGAAACCCTTGGCCAGAAATAGTGATTTCGAGGGTTTAGTTTCAAAAGTTAGAAAAATTGAATTGGAGCTCGGGAGAGGGTGATTTTGAGAGGGTTTTGAAGAGGAGATCATTGGGTAACATTTCTTTAACCCTTTCTAATTATATTCCACCAATCTTTAGTTAATTTCATCATCTAATTTTGGATTTTGAATGGAAAATGGGGAAAAACATCATAGACCATACTATTGAGTTTTGAGTGGGAGTTTGATCTTTGAATGGAGAGATTTTTATATGGTTAGACTCATGTGAGTGCTAGGGTTCTGAAAGTGTAAAATTTATCCGATCCCGAGACGTTGGCCTGAAGGGCATTTTGGTTATTTTACCTAATTTTTGCATCTCACCTTTAAATCAAATATTAGAATCAGTTGCTTAAGATGTTATTTACGATATGTAATTGAATAGAGTAGATTTGGGCCATTTGGAGTCAGGCACTCATGGCAAATGCGTGGTTTCTAGTTGATTTTTTTGCCAGTTCGAGGTAAGTGGCTTGTCTAACCTTGTGTGAGGGACCTTTCCCCTTAGGAAATGATATTTGATATTTGAGTGCCTCGTACGTGAGGTGAAGAGCGCGTACTTGAGCTAATTGTTGAAAAATCCGTTTTTACTTGAAGTATTTCAATTGAGTTTTTCTTCTGCTTATCTGTTTATTCTAATTGTAAGCTTTTCCTGTGTTAGCTTAGAGAAGCATGTTTAGTTGACTTATTTACCTATATGCTTAAAATGCCTGGTTTGTACTCCGTGAAGCATGTTAGGCTAGAATTTACGATTACTTGTTCTTAGTTTAGCATTATTCTTGTTATTTGAGCTGTTATTGTGTGTTTTAAATTTGAGACTACGGGACGACATCCCGGGAGATCTCCTGTACGTGATATGTTCTGGATTGAGAGTGCGGGATACCAAGAGATCCTTGGCACATGTATATATAAGTATTGAGGATACCAAGAGATCCCTCGGTGAAATATCGAGATACCAAGAGATCCCTCACGTATACGATAAGGATACCAAGAGATCCTCGGGATACCAAGAGATCCCCGGTTATTATTTCTTGTTGTGAGAAGTATTCCTTATAATGTCTTGTTTATGCTTTTCTATTACTGTTTCCCTTATTTATCCTGCTTAGATTCTCGTTGTAGACTTTATCTATACTGTTTTTCCTTATCCTATCATTTATTATGTTTTATCACAGTAGGGGCCTGACCTTTCCTCGTCACTACCCAACCGAGGTTAGGCTTGGCACTTACTGAGTACCGCGTGGTGTATCATGCCCTTTCTGCACATGTTTTTCATGTTCAGATCCAGGTAGCTTTGCCCAGGTGTATCATCCTCGAGACGGAGATATCAAGCAGAGACTTTGAGGTACATCTGCCGCGTCCGCAAACCAGGAGTCTCTTTCTTATTGTAGCTTTAGCAGTTAGCTTTTCCTTTTGTACTGTTCGTTTTAGACATTCTAGAGTTAGAGCAATGTATTTACTTTCTGTTAGCTTGTGTTCCTGTGAGTTTTCGGGTTTTGAGGTGATATTGTAGACTTTCGCATTTTGAGTTGTATATGCCGAGCGGCATTTATATACACTTTTTCTTTTAGTTGTCCAGTTTTAGTTAATTATTTCGCAAGCTATGTTGTTTTTCGCATTGTTAGGCTTACCTAGTTATAGGGACTAGGTGCCATCACGACATGTTTACGGAGAGCAAGCTGGGGTCGTGACACTTGCGTGACACATCAGCTCAAATGGAAGTTTCCAACCCGGGGCAATGATAACTGGTGCAGTAATTAATCTTCTTTTCAGCTCATCAAATGCTTTCAGACAAGCATCATCAAACTTGAAGGATGTATCTTTCTCAAGAATCCTGTACAAAGGAGATGAAGTTTTTGACAAATCATTAATGAAACGACGATAAAAACCTACATGGCCCAAGAAACTGCGAATGCCTCTAACTGATGTTGGTGGAGGTAATTTTTAAATTGCTTCCACCTTTGCTTTATCTACCTGTAATCCATTCTTGGACACTTTGTGCCCTAAGACAATACCTTCTCTTACCATGAAATATCATTTTTCCCAATTCAGTACAAAATTTGTTTCTTCACACCTAGCAAGTACCTTGTCAAGATTCATTAGACAATCATCAAAAGAACATCCAAATACAGAAAAATTATCCATAAATACTTCCACAAATCTTTCAACTATATCAGTAAAAGTAGCTATCATACACCTTTAAAAAGTCGCAGGTGCATTACAGAGACCAAATGGCATTCTTTTAAATGCATATGTCCCATAGGGACATGTGAATGTCATCTTCTCTTGGTCCTCTAGGGCTATAACAATTTAATTATATCTTGAGTAGCCATCCAAGACACAGTAGTATTCCTGTCCAGCTAATCTATCAAGCATTTGGTCAATAAAGGGAAGAGGAAAATGATCTTTTTGGGTGACCTTATTCAATTTTCTATAATCTATGCAAATTCTCCACCCAGTAATAGTTCGCATGGGAATGAGATCATTGTTTTCATTTTTTACTACAGTCAATCTCCCTTTCTTTCGAACACATTGAACTGGACTTACCCATTTGCTGTCAGAGATTGGAAATACAATACCTGCATCAAGCCATTTAATCACTTCTTTTCTTACCACCTCTTTCATGTTGGGATTTAGACGGCATTGTTGTTCTATGCTCGGCTTGTGTCTTTCCTCCATGAGAATTTTATGCATGCAAAAAGCTGGACTAATACCTTTATGTCAGACATTGTCCATCCAATTGCTCTTTTATGCTCATGTAGTACTCTCAATAATTTTTCTTCCTGCAATTTAGACAAGTCAGAAGAAATAATAACAGGTAATGTATCAGAACTACCCAAATAAGCATAATGAAGGTGAGAAGGTAAAGGCTTTAGTTTCAATTTTGGAGCTTCTTCAATTGATGGTTTCGGAGGAGGACCATTTGGCCTGTTCAAAGGTTCAACGGGATTCAATCCTTTCAGATATTAACTTGATGCATTCAAAATATGCTTCATCTCTTCAACCTTATCATTAATCTCCAAACTATCAAACAACACAATTTCCTTTTCTAAAGAATCCTTCAAATATACACTAGGGGCAATAAGTTGCTCATCCATCTCCATGACAGATATCATAGACAATTCTTCATAATAACGAGGAAGTTGAATTACCTTGTATACATTAAAAACAACTTCCTCATTGTCAACTCTCATGATTATTTTTCCTTCTCTTACTTTAATTATAGCATCACCTGTAGCCAAGAGAGGTCTTCCTAATATAATAGGAAATTTTTCATCAACTTCAAAATCCAGGATAATAAAATCATTCAGGAAAATAAATTTCCCAATTTTCAGTAGCACATCTTCAATTACTCCTTCCGGATAAGCTATGGACCTGTCTGCTAGTTGCAAAATCACAGTGGTGGTTTTGGAGCTCTCAAACCTATTTTTTTGTACAAAGACAAGGGCATCAAATTTATGCTTGCTCCCAAATCACAAAGTGCATGGCCGACATCAACATTACCTATTCTCACCGGGATAGTAAAGCTGCCAGGATCCTTAAACTTTTGAGAAAGCTTATTTTGGACCCTTGAAGTGCACTCTTCAGCAAGTGTAATTGTTTCAAATTCAGCAATCTCCTCTTGTTAGCCACAATATCTTTTATGTACTTGGTATACTTTGGAATTTCACGAATCGCATCTACCAACGAAATATTCAATCGAATCAGACTCAACATAGTGAAAAATTTGTTGAACATGTGATCATCATTCTTTTTCTGCAATCTTTGTGGAAAAGGTGGTGGTGGTCTTGGAACATTCACAGAGGATGAAATTGTATCATCTTTCTTTGCTTCTTGTGCTGCTTTGGGAATTAATTCACCTTCAGATATATGCTTGTCTTTTTTCTTCTTTGGAACTTCATCTAATTCCCTTCCAGTTCTAAGTGTAATTGCACTCACTTGAGGATTTTTTCTGTATCACTTGGAAGAGTACCTGCAGGTCTAGTATTTTGATTTGCAGCTAGCTGTCCTATTTGCCTTTCAAGATTTCTAAAGTCAGTTCTGAGTTGTTGATTGTCATGCAAGAATTTTTTTACCAAATCATTTGTACTTTCTTCTACTTGCGGCGGTGGCCTTTGAGGTTGATTAAAATTTCCTTGGGGTCTATATTAATTCTGATTTGATTGATTTCCACCCCAGGAGAAATTAGGATGATTCCTCTAATTTGGATTGTAGGTGTTCCCATATTGTGCATATTGGTTCATCATATCTCCGCTTTGTTGCCCCACATAATAAATAGATTCAGGATTTGTAGGACACATATCACTTGTGTGATTGTCACCACACATTTCACAACAAATAGACATTTGTTGAACATGTCGCATTTGTTGTGTCTGTCCCATTGTCATTCTAGTAATTTGATTTTCCAATTTTGCTATATCTGCTCACATGGCAGAAATGTTATCAAGTTCAATTTCTATTTAGTTGCTCTCTTTGATTCTCCCTCACCTTGCCAATTATGATCATTAGCAGTGAAGTTGTTTAGCAGAAGTTTTATTTTGCTATATGGTCTCGCCATGCAAATACCTCCACAAGTTGAATTAAGATTCATCTTAGAAGTCTCATCTAATCCATCAACAAAAGTATGGCCCAATACCTCATCAGTCTGACAATGATGTAGACAGTCTCAGAGTAGTTTCCTGTATCTTTCCCAAGCTTGGCGAAGAGTCTCACCATCCCGTTGTTGAAACCCAAGAATCTGGATTTGCAAAAACTTTGTCTTTTTAGTGGGGAAAAACTTGATTAAAAATTTCTTTGCTAAATCATCCCAAGTATGGATTGAATTAGCAGGCTCCTTCTGCAACCATTCTTTAGCTTCCCCCAATATTGAAAAAGGAAACAAGGTCAGCCTGACATAGTCCCTGGAAACATTTGGATAGTTGTAAGTATCCGTTATTTTCAAAAAATTCTGAATGGGCCTCTGTGGGTCTTCATGAGATAGATCTACATATTGCACAGTGGACTGAATCAACTGCACCATGTACTATTTAAGCTCAAAGTGACCAGTGATATCAGGCTTCACAATAGCCTGAGTCATATTAGCAAGGTTTGGCCTTGCAGCTTATATCACCGGACGCTCTTGGTTACCTGCCATCACTGTTGGATGTGGTTGAACTAGAATGTCCAACTCTCTTTCTGTTTTGCATCTAGCTTCCAACTCCTTCCTCGTTATATGAAGTGTTCTTTCAATTTCAGGATCAATAGGAAAGAGATTATTTGTGCTTCTACTCCTCCGCATTCAAGAGAAGGGCCTGCGCAACATAAACAAAGTAAGCTGAAAATTAATGGCGCCAAAAACTTATTGCCTGGCAATGGCGCCAAAAACTTGTTGCGAACAAAACACTCACGCAAGTGTACGCGATCGACAAGTAATATAGTAATAAGTAAAGTATCATTCCCATGAGGAATTATGATCAACTCATCAACTGATACAAACTGAAACAATTATCAATTCAAGATAATTTATCACAAAATACATAAATAACTAATTTACAATTTACGTAGTAATTCAACAATAATACAACAAAAAATTACTACAACACTTATACAATTTTCTTTTAACAATTTATATGAAAGATATTCCAGGGTCATGGGATTGCTAGAGATCATGCCACGTTCTTAACTTAAGATTGATTTATTGAATTTATCTGGGTTATTGATATAACGTTCATAATACCCATAAGAATCTGTCAAATTCTTATGTGCCTATTCAGGTTAAATTAATACCTATATGTCTATGGAATTAATATTAACAATAATGCATTTACAATTCCTATTTTTCAACCAAACAAGTCAATTAAGTATATTTCTATCTTAATCGCAAATATTTCACCCGATGCACAGGATCGAGATCTTGTTCTATTTGATTCTATATGCAATCAAGAATTTCCTTTTTCAAGTTTAACTCAAGATTCATAAATAGTATTTCACTGTTAGCTACGCAGTAAAATAATTAAAAGTAGAATCAAATAAACAACTCATAACGATAAATTCAAGATCTTCATTCTAAACTTCAAACAACATAATCATCTAGCACCCATGCCACAGAATAATTGGGTTTTTAGCTACTCATATTTATATAAATATCAACAATAAAAGTCTTAAGCATAATATAAGTAAATACTAGGAGAAGGTTTAGAAAAACTCTTTCATTACTTGCTCCTAAATGTTGTTCCTCTTTGATTTTTCTCTCCAAGATGAGTCTTCTCCTCCTTTTTTGTCTCTAACACCAGATGATGCTTCATCAATAATGGCAGCCTCTGCCTTTTAAGATGTGTGTGTAGGGGTTTTGATAATTATGCCCATTTTTAGTCCGAAATAGAACAATTTTGCAATATTTACACACCCACGGCACGCCCCACGGTGCCTCGTGAACCGCATAAATGGAATGTACAAAGGTAGAATACATTTTAAAGGAGCAAAAAAATTCAACCGAAGAAAATTGCACTGTAGCGGCTCTCCCCGCTGCGCGGCAATGCAAAATATTATGCTGCCTCGTTTTTTTTTGTTTATTTTGCTCTCTGGACTTGCGTTGCTACCCCCGAACATGATCTCGACTTGATTTATTTAGCTTTTACTTAGACTTCAAAGCCTTAAATTAATCAAATTCATTCCGAATTAATTCTTATGTCGGAATCTCTTCCTGCAAGACATAAATCATGAATTTAGTACAATTCATTATCATTTAAGCTCAAACCTTTGTAAAATACAGTAATTAAAGTGTTGTTACAATGACTAAAATATGAGTGTTTAGCCTATGATCATGTATAGTTGTGGGTTGGTCGTTCGTCGTAATATTTTTGGGTCGTTTGACACTAGTACGTTGGTCGTTTTGTGTATGAAAAGATTGGAGTGTGTTGGGCTGTTTTGTAGTATTTGATGGTGTAATATAAGGCTGAAAAATAATGTATATATTTTTTTATTGTTGTGTTATTGTGTTGTTGGAGTTATCATGAATTTGGAGGAAGTAAGGATTATAACGGAGATGCTTCCCGTTTTTATACAATATAAGCTTGTCGTCCGTTGTGTGATAGTTGTACCTTTCATAATTTGATGATAGTATTATTATCATTGTTGTAGATTAAGGTGCGAAGAGGCGAGTTTAACTTGGTGATTAGAAAGATTGTGATAAGGTATGTTAAGGCTCTTCCTTCATTCTTTTGGTATGATCGAAAGTGAAACGAACGTAAACGATATGTTATTTCATAATGAATCTACTCCTAGCAACTAAGGTGGTCCATGTTGTTATTTTCTTATAAAATTATTCTAAGAAAGTGTGTATGATCCTTGAATCCTACTGAGGTTCATATTGAGGGTATGGATTTCCATAATGTTCTTACGTCACTCAAAAAGATTTAGAATGTGATTCCATGAGTCTAGCATGCATTATATTGGCGGACCCAGGATTTGAGCATGACGGGTGTACCATTGTATGCTAATTATTAGTGATAAAATTTGGCGGGCAACTCTTTGAAAACTCAATGATTTTGATGACTTATCATCCAAGTACAAATAAAAAAAAGTTCTAATAGAAAAGAAAGTATTGAACGAAGAGAGTGATTCTTTACAAAATTATTGCTACGGAAAGGGATGATATTTGATTTAACACTGTTCAAACTTTAAAATTTCAAGCTTTTTCTTAATTAAAAAAGGGGTTTGTGATCAAAAGAGTGTTCAAACTTCAAAAATTATCAAAAACTTACTAAATAATTTAAGATTAAGGGTGTGCTAGTAGTTAAAGAACTTATGAGAAACGTCAAACTCTTAATTAGTTGTCATTTCCGAATTAGAGTTGACGGATATCCACTACTTTGTCAAAGTGATTGTTGAAGAAAATTGTGGAAGAAGGATTTATATATATATATTTTTTTATATCTGAAGCGGGATAAATTGCAATTTGAGGCTTTTAAGTTTAAGGAAGGGATTTGAAAAAGAATAAAATTAAGTTGACTATTATATATTAAAACTAAATTATATTTGAATTTAAAAAAAGATAGAAATAAAAAGTGAAGCAATTTGCTATTAAGTACAAACTAGTAGAATTCAAAAGAAAGTAAAATAAAAAGGAGAGGAGAAAGTGGGTTTTGAATCCACGACCTCAACCAAAACTGGTAACTTAAAGTTCCCTGCAAAACCACTCCTTCAATTTGCCTTTTTGTGTCTAGAGGCACACGAAATATATTTAATGGGTCCCAACTATATGCTAAGATACATATAATATATATACAGAATTTTTGCCATGGTTAACGGGGTCCCATGACCCCTCAACCATCAACGTAGGTCCGCCCCTGATTATATATAGTATCTATTTTACTCTACCGAGCTCCATTGGCTGAGTACAATCCTATCGAGCCTTATTATGGCCGGATATATTTTTACCGAGTCCTCTTTGAGGCCGGGTACAATATGATGATGATAATGTCCATAAAGGCGTATGTTTTTAAAAGTTTATATATATATATATATATATATATATATATATATATATATATATATATATATATATATATATATATATATATATATTATGCATTTCATAGTAGTAGCCCCCAGAGGCACTCAGATGATACATGTTGTATCTCATCTATCTCTCTTTACATTACTGTTCTTGTTTATGCTTTCGTGCCTTACATACTCAGTACTTTATTTGTACTGATGTCTCATTTGCCTGGGGATGCTGCATTTCATGCCCGCAGGTCTGATAGGCAGGTTGACATTTCTCCTAGTAGGCTATCAGCTCAGCGGAAGGTTTTGGTGTACTCCACTTGCTCCGGAGTTGCCCATTTGGTCAGTATGATTTGGACATGTATTGATTGGTATGGCGGGGCCCTGTTCCGATCTTTATGATGTGTGTATATATACTCTTAGAGGCTTGTAGACATATGTTATGTATATGAATGATTGTTGGCCTTATCGGCCTATGTTCAGTGTATGAGCGTTCATTTTGGTCTTATAGGACCTTATATCATATGTATAAGTTTGTATTACATGTTGGGTCGTCCTATGTCAAGTATTCATTTATGTTTTATTCTGGTTTTATCATGACGTCCCTTCCGGCCAATTTACCCATGATGGTATGACAAGAAATATACACTACGTTGGTACTTGGTTGGGTAAGGCATCAGGTGCCCATTGCAGCCCTCTGATTTGGGTCGTGACACCTGATCTCCTCTTCTTTCTTCAAATAGAGGCATTTGAGGACGTCTCTCTCCTTAGTAAGCTTCTTGAGATTAGCCTCACATCAATTCAGCTTGGCTTGGGACTTGGTGAACACTTCCCGATAAAGTACCACAACCTATGGAGAAAGGAAAGAAATCAACAAGAAGGAAATAAATGCAAACGTAATAATGAGGAATGAAGTTTACTTGGTTCAGGAGACGATGGGCCTCGTCAAAAACCATCATCGCTTCTAGGTCAAAAACAACATCGACCCCCACAAGGCAGCCACAAAATATGTCTTCCCCATCTTGGGTCGTTCCTACATCGGGGTCTCCATAGATAGAGCCTCCCAAAATTGACCTTTAGAAAATTCAGGACCGGGTGGCGAATCATCAATAGTGATTTCCCCAAACAAGTCACTTGTGGCACTCTCTCCCTTTTGTAGAGCCCTACTACCGGACCCTTCGGGCACACTCTGCGCTTGTTTATCACAACAGGAAATGTGTTTTACCCCCGATGACTCGGGGAATTTGCTCGGAGTACTTTCGGAGATCTCCTCGGTCCGAGGGTGAGTCTTCTCGACCATCACCGGTCCTGCCGCTGTTGAAGCTTTGACGCTCCCCCTCTTTCGAGACACCAGCTCATAACCGACATCTCCCCCCTCCTTTCCTTCATCTTGTAGCTTTTGGGCTACATCGGCAGATAGAGCGCTAGAGTCACCCTTCGACTTATGAGCCTTGCTATTCTTAGGCTTTGGGGTGGCAGAAGACGAGGCCCTTTTTCTTTTCTTGTCCTTAGCCGGTTTGGGGGCCACGTCTTCCCTAGAGGGGCCGGTCTCATCTCAGCAACGTCCCCGAGGCCTGCATAAAAAGGAGTCAAGTGTGAACAAAGAGAAATGTTATAGAAAAGGCAATTAGAGGCTTGTAGGATAAACTTACCATGATTCTTGGCCTCCTATATACCCCTTGCCAAGTCTCGCTAGCAATGCTCGGCATGGGAAGAAGTCGCAACCATCTTTTGAACCCAGTATTCGAGGTCAGGGATTGCATGAGGTGTCCAAGCAACCACTGCATAACAAATAAACGTATTACAAAAAGAAAAAATAGAGCACGAAGATTAATGGGTAATACGTTACTTACGATCGGGGTTCCACTTCTCAAGGAACGGAAGTTTCTCCTCAAGGATGAGGTCACAGGTCCTTACCCGCACGAACCTCCTCATCCAACCCCGGTCCTTGTCCTCATCGATGCTTTCCAAAAAGGACTTCATTAATTGCTATTGGAGCTTGATTAATCCTCGAAAAAGTCGAGGTCGATACAACCGTATGAGGTGGCTGAGAGTGAACTCTTACCCCTTGGCCTTGCCAGAGAAGAAGCGAAGCATAATCACTATGCGCTAGAACGAGGGATGCATTTGGCCAAGGGTAACCTAATACATCTTGCAAAAATCGACGATAACTGGGTCAAGAGGTCACAATGTTAAGGGATAAGTGTAAACACTTAGAAACCCCTCCACGTGAGTGGTGATACCTTCATTGGGAACATGGATTTTTACCACGGCCTCAGCCCCCCAGTTGCAGTCTTTCTTCACAACCTCGAGCTGTTTTGCCGTTGTCGAGCAAATATACCTCTATACGTGTTCGCATTAGCGAGGGACCGACGTTGACTGGCCGGAAAGAAGTAGAAGCTTTCTTCTTTTGTGGAATGGTTTTGGAGGTTTTCTCCATTGATTCAGATGAGATGAAGTGGAAAGAGGCGAAATTCGGTTTTGGTACTAATGAAATTGACTCAATGGATGGTGAAAGAGAAAAAATGGAAAGTGGAAAAGGCTTAGAACAACTTGTGAAGATGGAAGTAAAGTTTTGATTGAAATAAAGAACCTGTATTTTTAGATTCACTGCGACGGTTCGATGGCGCTAGTGGCCGACCACACACTAACAGTCATTAATGATTTGGGGAACTGTACCTACGAAACATTTCGATTACCTCAACCGCTTATGTCATAGGGATGACGCCATTATTGGAGTCTCCAAAAAATCGAGGCTCAAGTCATTTCTTCTCATTTTACTCTAAGAAACGAGAGGACTATTTGTATACAATAGAAATCGAGGCTACCCGATTTCGTCTTTTGAGGGAAAAAGTGATACCATGTCGGAAGGCCAGGATGTCGAGTTCGGGGTCGATGTTGCTTTCCGAGATCGAGGTCGATATCACTTACCGAGGTCAGAAGAGGGCATACTTCGAGATGATACCGGTATAGTTCAGTAACGGAAAGAGTCAGATACCCGCAACGGACCGAAGATCATGGCTTGAATTTTGGAATGGATTGATCCGGCGGTTAATCAGTTGTCAAATATGATTTTCTACTATAATTAGAAGTGTACATTATTTAGGATTTCCCTATTATATAAAGAGGGATCCCATTCATTTGTAATGATCATTGTTCACTGATAAAAAAGTATACGCTCATTATTTTCTTGCTATTTAACTTACTGTTCATCAGAGTTGCTTTATCAGTTGCGATTCCTATTATCATAACTCGAGATTACCGTAGGCCGATGTCGAGATTTGGCTTGCATACTGGTTTGATTTTATTTTATCCTCTAATTTATCTATTTAATTCCTTGTTTATCAATTGGTATTGGATTAAATCAAATATCCTTAAAACCACAATATAAGTTTAATATTTACTCGAATTTTAGGGTAAACAAAAATGTTTTCCATGAAAAATATTTTTCGGGAAAATTGGTGGTTTTAGCAACTTATTTTCTCTTGTTTGGTTGGTAATTAAAAATTTTTTTTCGGAAAATATTTACTATTGTTTGGTTAGAGAGCAGAAAATATTTTTTAGAAAAATAATTTCTTATG
>MU737837.1:90261-183912 GCA_026770625.1 Nicotiana glauca | reverse complement strand
GGGGGGGGGGGGGTTGGAAAATGTTTCCTTCTCTTGATAGGAAAATATTTTTCAAAATATTTAAGTCATTAACCTAACAAGGAAAAATAGGAAAATATTTTTCGAAATATGTTTCCTTCGTACCAAACACACCCCTAATAGTTTTGTGTAGATGAATATTTCTTACACTAATTGAAGAATTGGTTGAGAAAAATCAAGTTGAATCTATTTCAGTCGAATAACATGGCTGAAAAAGAAAATTAATACGCTATAAAATAGACCGTTATCTTGACTAGGTTTTATCGTCTGCGGCCAGTCATCACAATTTAAGGTCTTACAGATAACTCTGAAACTTTTATTGAGGTATGGAAATAACTGTTTCCGTTGAATTACAATCTTGAATTGTTTTATCTTCTGACTTACCCGGTCAAATTCCAGCCTGTAATAAATCGAACATGCATGGGACCATTCAGGAGATATGCGGAGCTAGCGCTTTGATTACAGTTTTAGTCGAATCTAGTATCGTTGGTCTAAATCCATTATATATTTAATAAAAATATATTGAATATATATAAATTTTTTATTTAGAACTTACTAATGTAAAAGAACTAAAATTACGAACTCATAGCTTCAACTCCTGGCTCCATCTATGCGTATAGCTACAAGTTACTATAATTACTACTGTTTTCTTATACCACCGGAGTTTTGATTTGTGATTATTCTTTTTCCTTCAAATTGTGAAATTAAGGATCCTTTTGTTTGTTTAATTGGGAGATATTAGCTATATACCACCTTAAACGTTTTTTCTTTATTCTGCGCCAACCTCAATTCTTGCCTGTTTTAGTTAATAATAACAAAGCTATACTTTCAAGGTCTCGTTAACATACTCCTGAGTCCTGAATCTATAAGTAGTGAGTTTAGAATAAATAAGATTTTATAATATTATATAATTGTACAGAAATAATAAAAATTCTCTATTAACTAAAAAAATCAAGACTATCTGCCAAATGAGTATGTTTATATTGTAAGTTTCAAGCCCAGATACATTCACTGTAGTCCAATTTCTACATTATTTTACAACGAAATCGTTGTGTTATAAGTAAAACCATAATTAATTATAGATGGATAAAACACTCAAAATAGCAAAACTACTCCCGAGGTCTCCTTAATTAACCCTTATACAATTTTAAACCAAGAACAAGTCTAATTTATACATTATATATCTAATATTTAATATAATCAATCAAATATTACATGAGAAATAATTGATGCACTACAATCTCTGCATTATTAATCTTTATATTTCAGTCCCGCCAAAATTGTTTCCGAACCAAACATCCCTTCAGTGGATATGAACTAGAGGCGCTGGACTTGCAGGTTCGGCCGAACCTAGTAACTTTGGTCCAAATTCTTCGTTATTTTAAGAAAATTTATTGAATATACATAAATTGTTAATTTAGAACCTAGTAACATAAACAAACTAAAATCCTGAACCCATAAGCTTCAAATCCTGGCTCCGCCACATATATGAATAATGCTTATTGGTGTCAATAAGTTAATAAGCTAAAACCGAGGGGAAATTGAGGTAATTTGAGGGCAAAATAAATTAATTTCGTTTGAGCTTCACGATGTCTCTAACGGTGAAGTGACTCTGTTCAACCATTTTTGGGTCCATCGACCACTAGTGAATTAGATCAATGGTCCCGCCTTCATAGGTAGAGGAATAGAGAACAACGGTCCTACATGTCGAATTCTGGTAACCCCGTTGGGTAGCACAGATAGCGATAGCGATGCACACACCACCGCAACACAATAAAAACTCAATGCCACTTGCTTTTACTTGGTTTAAACCCTAAACTACAAGTTATACTGGGTTATTATGCGAAATTTTTTTATGACCCGATAGGTCATCTTATGGTTTAGAACTCAATTCTGTGTTTTGAAGTCTTAAATACCTCACATTAGCCCTCCTCGATTTGCGTGCACAGTCCGAGTATTTTTCCGGAAAGCTTTTCTGTTAAAACTGAGAAAACTATGAAGGATTTGCTTTGAAATCTATTTGAGTAGACTTCGATCAGTGTTTTGAGCAAACGGATACAGATTCGTATTTTGACGGCCCCGACGGGTCCGTTTCATAATTTAAGACTTGGGCATATGCCTAGAATCGAATTCGAAAGTCCCTAGCCAAAGTTATCAGACTTTATTAGAACTTGAAAGTTAGAAACTTAATGACTTTGAAATGTTTGACTTTTTAGATATGGGGTCCGTATTTTAGTTCCGGAACTCGATATAGGTCCAATACTATATTTATGACTGGTCTATCCAATTTGGTGAGAAACGGAGATGGTTTGACGTGATTCGAACGTCCTGTTGTGAAAATAGAAGTTTTATAGTTTTCTTGAAAATTTCACTTGATTTGGTGTTTTTTTATAACCGTGATTTTCGGGCATCGCTTCGCGAACCTGACTAGGTGTACCCACAGGGTTCCGCTGTTTCAAGGCAGGTGCACGGTTAGTTCCATGGGGCTTGGAGACGCGGCCGGTTCGTAATGGCTCCAGTGGCCCTGCGGGGGCTCGAACTGGCGACCTGAAGACTTGATTTGGTGTTCAATTCAGTGTTCTAGTGTTATTTTGGCAATTTGATCGCGCGAGCAAATTCGTATGATGTTTAGACTTGTGTGCACTTTTGGTTTAGAGCACTGAGGACTCGGGTGAATTTCAGATAGCCTACGGAGTGTGATTTGGACTTAGAACATTGCTGGTGTGCTTCAGTTTTTAATGCAGGCCTCAGACCTCGCAATTGCGAGGTCAGGCTTCATATTTTTGGTCACTGATGGATTTGCATTTGCAAGCTCGCATTTGCGAAGAGTAGCCAGGGAGGCCAAAGTTCGCATTTACGGACAATAACTTCGCATTTGCGAAGTGGGGCTAGGGCAAGCAGTGATCACAATTGTGGAAGGTCAAAGTTTGCATTTCCGAACGATTCTTCGCATTTGCGAAAAAAGTAGAGATGGGAAGGACTTCACGTTTTTGATGGTTTCTTCGCATTTGCGGGGTTCGCAAATCGCAAATGCGACATCTGCAGGTGATCATATACGAGTTAGACGTGATTTTTTGGTTCATTCTTCAAATTTACAAATTTAGAAACCCTAGAGGAGATTTTTCAAAGAAATTTTCTTCCCCAAATCACTGGTAAGTGATTCTAAACTAATTTCTTTCAATGTTTCACTGCATTTCCTAAGATTTCAACAAAAGATCTTGTGCTTTCACGGTAAAAATTGGTTTGGGTGGAAATAGGGATTTTTGAAAAATGAGAATTTAGACCTCAAATTGAGATCGGATTCCAAAATAAATCACATAATCGGGCTCAGGGTTGAATGGGTGATCGGATTTTTGTCCGAATTTTTGGTTTGGACCAAGCGGGTCTGGGAGTTGACGTTTTCAATAATGACCTAAATTGAATTTCTCACAATCGTGGGTAGTTCCTAAGGCTTAATTTGAATCGTTCGGTTGGTAATTTGCTAGATTCTATTGGTTCGAAGGCTTGTTGGAAAGGAAAAGCCGTGGTTGAGCTTTGAATTGATCCTTTGGAGCGAGGTAATCGTGGTTAACCTTGACTTGATGGATTATGACTTATTTGTATATTTCCTACATGTCTAGATGTTGTGTACAATGTATATGTGAGGTGGTGAGTACTTATGCATTGTGTCGGGTTAAAGCATACAGGTGGGATTTATTTCTTGCAATTATTGCTACCTTTGAAAATGCGAGCTTGCAAATGCTTAGACTAGTTATTTGTTAAACCAGTCTAAGCATGGCAAATATTGTTATCTAGTCTAAGCATGGCAAATACTGTTATCTTCACAGGTTTATCATATAGGTGTCTTGTCATAGCCTCGTCACTATTTCTACGAGGTTAGGCTCGACACATACGAGTACATGGGGTCGGCTGTACTCATACTACACTCTGCACTTCTTGTGTAGATTTTGGTACCGGCCCTAGTTGTCCGTGAGTTTGGAGCAGCTTGGACTAGCTTTGGAGACTCGAGGTAGATCTGCTCGTGTCCATAAACCTTGAAGTCCCCTTCTATTTTTCTTATTTCACTATTTCTTTTCTTTCAAAAATAGTTGTATTTCTTTAAGACTCTATTTGTAGAAAGATCTAGAAGCTTATGAGTTGTGACTCTAGATCTGTGTTGTAGTAGATACTTGGATTTTATGTTATTCCACACTCGATTTTTTTATTATTTTGATTTAATTGATTTATCTATTGAAATTGAATGAAAATTGACTTAAAGGTTCCCTAACATTGTCTTGCCTAGCAAGTGAAATGTTAGGCGTCATCATGGGCCCGAAGGTGGGAATTTCGGGTCGTGACAAGTTGGTATCAGAGCACTAGGTTGCCTAGGTCTCACAGTTCACGAGCATGTTTAGTAGAGTCTGGGTGATCGGTACGGAGACGTCTGTACTTATCTTTTAGAGGCTATGAAGTTTAGGAACAAATTTCACTTATATTCTTCTTTGTCGTGTGAATTTGTTCTTTATTTGCTAATTGAACTCTTCTATTCTTGTTCTCTCACAGATGGCGAGAACACGTACTGTATCTTCAGCTGATCATCAGCTAGAACCCCTAATGGCAGCTCCTACGAGGGGCAGAGGTTGAGACCGAGGTCGTGCCATAGGCCGAGGCAAAGGGCAGAGCTCAGCCCAGAGCTCGAGTAGCAATACCAGCAGTGGAGCCTTAGGTACAGTTTGATGAGGAGGTTCCAGCCCAGACCGTGCCTGTTGGACTTGCTCTGGTCCCGGAGGGTTTCATCGCCACCCGAGTGCTTCAGGATGCTCTAATCTGTTTAGTGGGCCTTATGGATAGTATGACCCAAGCTGGTATATTTCTTGTGGCACCAACCGTCTCTAAGGCGGGGGGAGGAGCACATACTCTCGCTATTCACACCGCGGAGCAGATGGCTCCCTAGTATCAGACTCCAACAGCCTAACCAGTTGGGGTAGTTCAACTAGTTGTTGCGGGACAAGCCGGTAATGGACCATCTATGTCTTCTGAGGGCTTATTGAGATTGGACAAGTTCACCAAGCTCTTTTCATATCACTTCAGTAGTGCACCTTCTGAAGACCCACATGATTATCTTGACCACTACCATGAGGTGTTGCGGAACATGGGGATAGTTGAGACCAATGGGGTCGATTTTGTTGTATTTTAGATGATGGTTTCGCCAAGAGATGTTAGAAGGACTTTGTATTGAGCAGACCACCTGGGTAGCCTGCTCTTAAATGGGACCAGTAATCTCAGATATTTCTTGAGAAGTTCCTTCCTGTCATATTAAGAGAGAATTATCGTAGGTAGTTTGAGCGTCTTCATTAGGGTAGCATGTTTATCACTCGGTATGAGACCCGATTTGTAGATCTGGCGTGTCATGATATTCTTTTGCTTCTTACTAAGAAACACAGGGGGTGAGGAGGTTTATTGAGGGACTTGCTCAACCTATCAAGTTGCAGATGGCCAAGGACACCGGGAGTGGGATTTCTTTTCAAATAGCTGCCAATGTCGTCAGACTAGTCGAGATAGTTCTAGAATAGGGGGAGGTCAGGGGTCTGATAAGAGGCCTCGTCATTCCGGTGGATTCAGTGGTGCCTCAGAGGTAGGGGTACTTTTGGTTGAGGCTATCCTCCTAGGCCGTGTCATTCAGCATTTAGGCATCCCACGGTACTTCAGGTGGTTGCTGATCCCATATGCTTTATTCTGATCTGCTAGCCTACAGTGCATCACCCGCTCCTATTAGTGCACCTCCGCATCAGAGATTTTAGGGTGCTTACTTAGGTTGACAGCAATCACAACAGCCAAGGTCTTGTTATACTTGTGGTGATCCGAGTCATATTGCTAGATTTTGTCCTCGAGCATCGAGCATTTTACAACATCAAGGTTCTGGTGCCATGGTTTCGGCATCAGGTGCTTCACTGCCCGCTCAACCAGCTAGAGGTAGGGGTCAGAAAAATAGAGATGAAGGTCAGACCATTAGAGGTGGAGGTCAGGCCGCTAGAGGTGGAGGCCAACTAGCTAGGGCCCGTTCTAGAGATGTAATTTAGAGTTGTTGGGTTTAGAGTGATTGGGCCCAGGCCCGATTCTATGTTTTTCCAGCGAGGCCTGAGGCTGAGTCATCTGACACTGTTATCACATGTAGTGTTTCAGTTTGCAGTTGAGATGCTTTAGTTCTATTTGATCTGGGTTCTACTTATTTCTACGTGTCATCCTATTTTTTTTCATATTTGGTTGTGCCTCGTGATTCTTTGAGTACTTTTATACATGTGTCCACACCTATGGGAGATTTTATTATTGTAGATCGTGTATATCATTCATGTGTGGTTACCATTGGGAGTCATAAGACTAATATAGTTCATCTACTTCTCGATATGATAGATGTTGGTGTTATATTGGGTATGGATTAGCTGTCACCTTATGATACTATATTGGATTGTCACGCCAAGATGGTGACCTAGCCTTACCGGGGTTGCCTTGATTAGAGTGGAGAGGGACCCATGGCTATTCTACCAGCAGAGTTATCTCTTATATGAAGGCTTGGCATATGGTCGAGAAGGGGCGTCTAGATTATTTGGCTTATGTTTATGATTCTAGTACAGAGGTTCCTTCCATGGATTCAATACTAGTTGTTTGTGAGTTTCCAGAGGTGTTTCCTCCAGAGTTTCTAGGGATGCCACCTAATAGGGATACTGACTTCTGTATTGATTTGGCCCCGGGCACTCAACCCATTTCTATTCCCTCATACCATATCGCCCCGCCAGAGTTGAAAGAATTGAAGGAGGAATTGCAAGATTTTCTTGATAATGGCTTCATTAGACCAGTGTCTCAACCTGGGGTGCATCTGTGTTGTTTGATAAGAAGAAGAATGGATCTATGCGGATATGCATAGATTATCCACAGTTGGACAACGTCACCATCAAGAAAAAGTATCCATTTCCAAGGATTGGCGACTTGTTTGATCAGCTTCAGAGTGCCAAGGTGTTTTTGAAGATTGATTTGAGATCTGGCTACCATAAATTGAGGATTGGGGCATCCGATATCCCTAAGATAGCTTTTTGGACTCGTAATGAGTTTCAAGTTATGTCATTTGGGTTGACAAATGCCCAGCAACATTTATGGATTTGATGAACCAGGTGTTCAAGCCATATCTGGATTCATTTATGATTGTGTTTATTGATGATATTTTGATCTACTCCCGCAGTCGAGAGGAGCATGAGCAGCATCTTCGGATTGTACTTCAAACTCTGAGAGACATCCAGTTATATGCTAAGTTTTCAAAATAAGAGTTTTAGTTGACCTTAGTCACTTTCTTAGGGCATGTTGTATCAGCAGTGGGTATTTAGGTGGATCCTATGAAGATCGAGTCAGTTCAGAACTGGCCTAAACCCACTTCAACTAAGGAGATCTAGAGTTTCTTGAATTGGTGGTTATTACTGTCAGTTTGTGGAGAGGATCTCATCAATAGCAGCCCTATTGACTAGATTGACCTAGAAAGGTGCCCCGTTCAGATGATCAGACGAGTATGAGACGAGATTTCAGAAGCTCAAGACGGCTTTGACTATGTCGTTGGTTTTGGTGATTCCCATAGGTTTAGGATCTTATACATTATGTTGTGATGCATCTTGTATTGGACTTGGTGCGATATTGATGCAGGACGACCGGGTTATTGCATATGCTGTAACACCCCGTAAATTTAAATCGGTTGTGGATGTATTAAATGAGTATTAATGTGATGGTTATTAATTGGTTATGATAATAAGTGTACGAGGTATCTCATAAGTGATTTGGGGTCCAAGGAAAGACCTAAATCTAAGCCAAGATGGAAAGTTTCATGATAGACTAAAATTCTAAATGAGCACGCACAAGACTATACTTTGGATGAGCATATCTACATTTATATAAGGTGTTATGTGATACACAAGCTATCAAATGAAATATCTTTGAGTCTAGTTTCTAACGCTTTAGACCGTTTGTCATTTGGACTTTCCTACAAGATGTTATGACCAAATTGCCAAAAGCAGCGCAGAATTTTACACTATCGCGGCGCACCATGTGGCGCGCATGTAGGGAATTCCAGAATGATCCAAAATTTCATTTCCAGACATATTTTTCACAGATGTATCGTGCCCCGCGGCACCCCACGCGTCGCGTATGTACAAATATGGGTCTTTAAGACCGAAACCCTATTTCATTTAACTCATTTGGGGTTCCTTATTTTGGGGATTTCTGGAGATTTTAGAGAGAGGGGAGAGCATATCCAGAGAGAGAAAGAGGCTCAAGTGCCTTGTTCATCAAAAATCTCGTCCAAGCCTTGAAATCCAACAAGAAATCCTACAAGATCTTCATCTAAGAGGTAATATTCTACACCCTAACCCTTAATTTAGAATCTTAGCTAAAGAGGTATTTATCAAGAAAGTTTGTGGGTATTGGAGTTGTTATCTTGCTTGCATGTGTTGTCAAAGGGTGTAGGAACATTGTTGAGCTAACAATGGTAAAGTATGAGTTGTGGATTGATGAAATCCTATATAAAAGGACCATAAAGATTTAACACACATATAGTGTTTGATAAAATGCTCAAATGAGATAGAATTATGATCATCTTCCTAATTTTGGTTCAGATTATTATATTTCCAAAATAGATTGAAGTTGCTAAGAGTCCCGAAATTTTATAAGAATTTAAGGAAAGCTATATTGAGTATGTGAGGTTAACTCTCTATGTTTCAGAATGTTAATAATTCTCCCTACATTATGTTTCTTTTCCCACATTACTAATTTCCTCAGAAATATAGTTTAGCCTAATTTCTTGAATAGTTGTAGAACTTCTATTCTCTAGCTTCATAACTCGTTCATGACTTCCATTCTGAATGTTGTGAACTCAGTTCGTATTCACTATAGACTTGGGCTTGATGTCCCTGAGTCTCAGTATAGCTTACTCAGCAAGTCATAAATAGTTAAAGTTTCAGTGTTCATAATTAGTTCAAGAATACATGTCTCAGTCCGGTCCTATTCAATATTATGTAACTCGGTGTGATTCAGCATTCAAGTATGATTTAACTTAGTATGATTTAGTATTTTAGCATCATGTATTTTAGTATGATTCTCAGTTCCTGAATGTTGAACACCTGTATTTGGGCATGAGGCCGTATTTTATGCTCTATGCATGTTTGGGCCTGAGACCGTAGTTTATGCTTTATGCATTTTTGGGCCTGAGGCTGTAGTTATGTATACATATACTTGGGACGGAGTGTTTAACCAAAAAATAGATTTTTAGTCAAATCTAGAATATAGAAGAATCGAGTTACTGATAATCAAAAAATAAATAAAGAAAAGAATTTTAAAATGCTCAAATATGGAAGCTTGTAAATCAGAGATATATTCCAGTAGTATCTTGTGTTTTCCTTGATTACATGTTTCTTCTTTTATAGGTCTTTTGGAGAATCTTTGAAAATGTACGTTACATCCAAGCAATAATGAGGTCATTATGAATATTTAATGACATTAAATGCTACGTTATACAATCAATATATTGAATGCAAATATTCCTTAACGGCTCCAGTACTTGTTTCTTCTGTAATGACGTGTATCTTCATTCTCTTATGTGTCCTGGTTCATTGTCTTTTCGCATCTCCTTCATAATTATTCTTTAAATAGGTACGGGTCTTCCGAGCCTTTTAACTCTTACCTTCCCTTTGCTCCCGTATCTCTTTTTCACCCCATTGTCTCGTACTTCTTCTTATACACTTCAGTTTGGACTTTTTGACCCAGTCATAGCCTATAAGTAATCCCACGTGTCATGCCACGTCATTATTCATTCATATATTTAATTTTTCCCAATACAGATAGTCCCCCCAGTTTCCATTTATTCATCAATATGAATATTGGGGAAGTGGAATTCGTAAAAGGATAATTTTTTTCACCATTAATGCTCTGATAAAGTTGACGCTTCAACTGTCACTTCCTTTTAATGCCCTGGACACGTGTTGCTTCCTCATTGGTTGCACTGTCATGCTTTTCCAGGATTTCTTTTCGGCTTCACTCTTCACGAAGTATCAATTATCATCATTATAGCGTCTTTCATCATCGTACTCTTCCTTTTTTATAATTACCCAATACTATAAGTATAACCTCTCTTCTTGTCTTATTGTTCCTAAATTGAACTGAATACTTTCGCCTTGCAAACTTACTTGTTCAATTCAACTCTTGTGTCCATGGCTTCTTCGAACCCTAACCCTAGGAAAACTCCCATTCTAGATAATTTTCCTAATGCTCCTGTAAGACATAGAAGAGGAGGTAGATTACGGAATCTAAGCTCCACTCGTGGTGGTGCTTCAACACCTCCTTTTGGTTCTGGACCTTCTTCTGGAACCAGAGGTTCTCATTCACAAAGGGGTTCTTCTAGAAGTAAGGATTCAACGGATCCTTTGCGTGAACCCTCAGTAGAAGAAATTATTCCTACCGAGTTTTAAAAACCCAAGTGGCTGCACTAGACCGTGCTGATCCTTATCCTACCTTAATCACAAGCGCTTTGGCTCCAATAGTTAGGAGTGAATGCCATTGGGCTGAAGATTTCCCCATTATTATTCCTAACCAGAATCAAAGGATCACCTCCTATATGATAGGTTATTCCTTTGTTTACCCCTATCCTTTCATTTTGGGATTTAAACCGGCCATCGACCCGGTCATCTTAGACTTCTGCCGCTTTTTTAATATTTTCTTGGGGCAAATTGGACCAATAGTGTGGCAAGTTGTTGCATGTTTAAGACACCTTGCTAACAAAGCCGGCGTGGAATTTACTTTCCCCCATTTGATTCACCTTTACTCTATTAGATTTTTTCGAAATGGAATATTTGGCTTAGCAGCCAGGAGCAAAAGAGTTTTGGTGAATCCTAAAGATGACAAAGACCGTGGCTGGTATGCTCGGTATGTTGCTGCCCCCACCGTAGGTCTAATCGGTGAAAGGAACCTCTGCTTCCCAGAGAAGTGGAACTTTGCACGTAAGTATTCAATTTTATCATGCTTATTTATTTCCTTCCTTACCTATTTTAACTATCGTGTTTCTTTTCCAGCAACCATGGGTATGGTCACACCCGTACCTAATACCCATGGTTGGGTAGAAAGACTTCTGAAGGTTACCCCAATGGAGGGTAGGACCTGGAAAACCCTTGCCAAACTATACGGTTGGAAACCAAAAACCCATGGTAAGAAATTTTTTCCTTTTTCTTCTCTTTTGTTGTTTTGGCTTCTTTTTTTTTTTAACTTTTTTTTAGGTTTTTCCACTCGAGGAGTCACTCTTGAAGGTGTCTTAGCGTCACGTGGCCAAGACATTTTCGTAGGATCGCACCAAGATGTTTCAATTCCTTCAAGATCCGAGAAGAGGAAATCCGTTCTTGAAGATGACTCCGAAGGAGAAGGTGAAGGTTCTCTGGTAACTAGACCACGAGTCAGGAGACGAATCGTCTCTGATGACGAGATTAACACCTCTCCAGACCTGTCTCTTTCCGAATATGTCATATCTCCTATGGTTATTCCTGATGATGACATCTCTGCCCCTCTGATACTGTTGAGTCTATAAACCAACTTTTTATAAGTGGTTTTAGTAATAGTCCTTTAGGTCCGGTTTTAGATGAAGTTCCCTTGACTACTTCTACCGTTCCTCTAATTGTTTCTTTACCTCCCTCATCTGTTACTTCCATTCCCTCTTCTGCTATTCCTCCTTCAACAATTACTCCTCCCATAATCCACCATACTGAGGTAGGTTCCTCGAGTAGGAGTTCCAATATGAGGAGTGTTACCATTGAAGTCCCTCGAGATAGCAGCCTCCTGAGAAAATCTGGGCAAGCAGACACGTGGCTTGCGCCTTTGATTGGTCCCATTGAAAAAGCAAAGCTCAAGAGTCACAGTAATATGACTCTTTTGAACGACATTGTCCATGTCAGCTTGAAGGTATTCCTTAATCTTTTTTTTTATAGAAGATTGTTTTTCTGGAATTTAACCTTATATACTTTTTTTATTACAACCAGGTAAACCTTATTGGTACCGAGCTCATGAGTCAAGTTCCTCTCTTAGAGAAACTGGCTCGTGATTTGGAGAAAACTGCTCATGATGCAGAGAAAATTGCTCGTGAATCCCAATTAGAGGCCAACAATTGGAAAGGCCAGTATGAAAGTATGCAGATTGACATGGACATCTTGGAAAAGAGAAAGAGCTCTTTAGAGAAACAAATTATAAACCTCACCTCTGAGTTGGCAACGGTCAAGGATGCTGCAGACCAATCTACGAGAACCAAGGAGCTTGTTGCAAAGCAATTGTCCCTGGTTGCTGATGAAAACAAAGCTTTGAAGGCTTTATTGGCTCAGAAGGAAGCGTATGCAGAAGGTATGGCACAAGAACTCACTCGAGTGCAAGAATAATTGCGAGCCTCGGCAGACAAGGTTTGTGCTTTAGAGAATTCCCACACCTCTCTGCAATCATCTTATGATTCCATTATCATTAAGAATGAAGAACTTAAAAATGAAGTCACCGCCTGGGAAAATGATTATGAACTTCTTGAAGAATCTTCCAACATTGAAGTAAGTTGGATCTATCTCAAAACCCGCCGTGATACCTTAACGGAAATGAGCCAAGAGGACTTCAATCTTGAATGCGAGTTGGCTAAAGTAAATGAAGCCATCGAGAAAGCACAACAGCCACCGGATTTCTCATCTCCCGAAGATAATTTTTCTGCTGCTGAAACTCCCTTAGTTGAGGCCCCTCCAAATGAATATTCTACAGTTGAAGCTGCTTTGATTGATGCTCCCATGGGTGAAGTTCCCACGTCTGCTCTTCCCGAAGCTTCCGTATCTAATGAGATTATTGCTAGTGTGGCCCTTCCTTTGAGTTCTTCCATGCCTACTATCACTAGCCAAGTTGAAGTTGCATCCGTGGGTATTGCCAGTACTATGACTGAAGATCAACTTGTAAGGGCAAGTGCAGTTGAGTCAGTTGAGTCTGTAAAAAACCCCCCTTCCGTTTCGTCATCTTAGAAGGTTTTTTTTTTTAAATTTTAGATTTCCCCTTTTTGCAGGTGCCTTTTTGGAAGTCTATGTTTAAAGTGTTTAACTTCTTGTGACAACTTCTGCCATAAAAACTCTTGACTTAGAAATTTCAAGTCCCCGAGTTTTGTGTAAGGGGTATTTTGGATATGAACAAGTTTTTATAATTGTCTTTTAATATTTTAAGAAGTTTATTTCTTCAAACTCCTATCTGTTCTATTCTTGCCTCTTATCTTTAAAGGACTTAGAAAATAGGTTGCATTTTTACTATCTGAAAATGCTTTATAGTTCTCACGATTAAATAATATGAGATTCATAAAAGAGGGCCCTTTTATATATTGACACTTGATAAAGAAGACATCTCAACTTCATAATGGTGTTTTATACGATATAAGAAATAGGAACATACATATTTATCTGGAATAACTTGAACAAATCTTTATTTCTGAACTTTGACAAGTTGTAAATTATTCCTTACATGTATTTGAATCACATCTATAACTTTCTCATAACTGTTTCTCTTGTAACAGATTTACAAAAAATAGAACAATAGATACAAGATTTTTCCTTATAACCCATTTTAGTATAAAACTCTTACCCTTAACTATTTATGTAGTATAGTGGGTTTCCCTTAGCTCCAAAACATTAGGAAGGGTTTGAGAGGTGACTCCATTGTTCTCATGGGAAAGAATACTATGATGAAGTACTATGACTCATTAGCTTCCACTCTGCACTTGTCTTCTTTTAGGCTAGGCTTGACTTTCCTGCATCTTCTTTGCCTTTTATATACACGTGACTGTATATTCTATGTAGTCCCCCAAGTGTTTGAGTGTTGAAGTATGAAGCCTCGAGCACTTGATAGTTTCCTTCATCCGGCCCCTTTCCTGAAAAGGAAATACGTACAGGAATCGGGGGTATGATTATAGATAAAGACTGCTTTACCCATGTATGTTTCTATCAGAATTATTGTAACTCTAGGCCTGGAATTTTAGTGTATTCCATTTTTCCTTACAGTTCGTGACTCATCATTTAGTACGGGTAAGAGTTTTGCCAATCATCTAAAATCGTTAGTCAAAATTTTAATAATTCAAAAATAAAATCTAACATGATGATACCTGACCATGTGTTTTTCCTTAGAATTAATATCTCTTTAAATGAACATCATTCCAATGCGAGGGAAGTATTTTGCCCTCCATTGTCTCCAACTCATACGCTCCTTTTCCTGCAATATCATGTATTTTGTAGGGTCCTTCCCAAGTTGGACTTAGCTTACCAGAATTGGCTGCCTTGGTAGATTGAAAAACCTTTTTAAGCACGAAGTCCCTAATTTTGAAATATCGCAGACATGCTATCCTGTTGTAATATCGTTCAATCATCTGCTTTTGTGCGGCTATTCTTATCAATGCAGCTTCTCTCCTGCCTTCTAATAGATCTAAATTGACCCGCATCTCTTAATCATTAGACACTTGCGTTGCTTGTGCCACTCTTGTACTTGGCTCACCTATCTCAACTGGGATAAGTGCCTCAGCCCCATATACTAAAGAAAAGGAGGTCTCACCTGTGCTTGTTTTCGTGGTTGTACGGTATGCCCATAAGACTCCATGTAATACTTCAGGCCAGTTACCCTTTGATTCTTCCAATCGTTTCTTCAAATTATTGATGATGATCTTATTTGTAGACTCCGCCTACCCATTCTCTATTGGATGATAAGGTGTTGATTTTATCCTTTTTATTTGCCAACTTTGAAAGAATTCCGTGACTTGAGCTCCGATAAATTGTGGACCATTATTGCATACGATTTCTTTTGGCACACTGAACCGGCAAATGATATTTCGCCAAATGAAATCCTTGACTTCTTTTTCCTGTACCTATTTGAATGCTCCTGCCTCTACCCATTTAGTAAAGTAATCAGTAAGTACGATTAAAAATTTTACCTGTCCTTTAGCTTGAGGAAGGGGTCCAACAATATCCATTCCCTATTTCATGAACGGTCACGGTGCAATAACCGGATGTAACAATTCAGTAGGTCGGTGCATGTTGTTACCGTACCTTTGACATTTGTCGTATTAAGCTACGAAATTCGTTGCTTCTTCTTCCATTTTGGGCCAATAATACCCTGCCTTAATCAAAGTTCTTACCAATGACCTTCCTTCTGCGTGATTTCCACAATGTCCTTCATGTATTTCCCTCATTACATATTCTATTTGAAAAGGTCCAAGACATTTTGCTAAAGGGCCACCGAACATCTTTCGATAAAGGTTACCTTGTTTTAAACAATATCGAGTTTCCTTCTTACGAAGTGCTTGTGCTTTTGCCTTGTCATCTGGTACGGTACCATACTGCAAAAAAGCTACGATTTCATTTCTCCAGTCCTAAGTTAGATTATTAAAATTTACCTCATTCTTGTCAGGTTCAAGAACCGAGTGAAATAAGTGAATAACTGAGGCATTGGCATCTTTTGTTATATCAGTTGCGGATGCAAGGTTTGCTAGGGCGTCTGCTTCGACATTATCATCCCTTGGGATTTGGATAACCTTCCATGATTGGAACTGTTTTATCAGTTCCCTTACCTTTTCCAAATATTGTTGCATCCTTGCCTCTCTGGCTGTGTAAGTCCCCAGAATTTGATAAACCACGAGTTGAGAATTGCTTTTGATCACTACCTGACTTATTCCAAGTTCCTGTGACAATTCCAGAGCTGCGATCACAGCTTCATACTATGCTTCATTATTAGTTATAGAATGACATTTAATGGCTTGTCTAATGGTTTCCCCCATAGGTGTTACCAAAACAATTCCTAATCCTGCACCTTTAATATTAGACGATCCATCAGTAAATAAGGTCCAGACCCCTGGGTTTGCTCCATTAATTCCTGAACTTCTTTTTTCGCTTCTAACTGCATCTCTTGACTAAAATCAGTCACGAAATCTGCTAGTACTTGGGATTTTATTGCTGTTCTAGGTAGGTAAGTAATTTCATAATCACTTAATTCTATAGCCCACTTCGCTAACCTCCCTGACAATTCATGCTTATGCAATATATTACGTAATGGGAATGCAGTTACAATAGCAATTGGGTGACATTGAAAATATGGTCTCAATATTCTAGAAGCCATGATTAGAGCTAATGCTAATTTCTCGAACTGCGGATATTGTGACTCAGCATCTAATAAAGATTTACTAACATAATAAATAGGATATTGTTTACCTTGTTCTTCTCGTACCAAAACTGCACTTACCGCAACTTCTAAAACTGCAAGATAGATAAAAAGTCTTTCCCCAGTTTTAGGTTTGGCTAATAGTGGTAGATTTTCCAAATATGTTTTCAAGTTGCTAAGTGCTTGTTGACATTATTCATTACACTCAAAATGATCTTGCTTTTTGAGGGCTGAGAAAAATTTGAAACATTTTTCTGATGACTTTAAGATGAATCTCCCCAAAGCTGCGATCCTTCCTGTGAGTCTTTGAACTTCCTTTTTATTTGAAAGTACATCTGGAATCTCTTCAATAGCTTTAATTTGAGTTGGGTTTACTTCAATACCACGATTAGAAACAAGAAAACCCAAAAACTTTCCTGATGCTACAACAATGCACATTTTTCCGGATTCAATTTCATATTATACGTGCGTAAAATTTCAAATGTTATAGATAAATGTGGAATATGATCCTTTGAACGCAAAGTTTTAACTAACATATCATCTATGTATACCTCCATGGTTTTACCTAAATGTTCTTGAAACATTCTAGTGACAATCTCTGTTACGTTGCACCTGTAATTTTTAAGACCAAAGGGCATTACACTATAACAGTAAGTTCCCCTATCTGTTATAAAAGAAGTTTTTTATTCATCTTCTGGATCCATTTTGATTTGATTATAACCTGAGTACGCATCTAAAAAACTCAGCAATTTATGCCCTGCGGTTGCATCAATTAATTGGTCTATATGCGGCAAAAGAAAAGAATCTTTTGGACAGGCTTTATTAAGGTATGTATAATCTACACAAACACGCCACTTACCATTTTTCTTGGGAACCACAACAGTATTAGAAAACCAGTTGGGGTATTTTACCTCACGTATTGACCCTATTTTAAGTAGCTTCTGAACTTCCTCTTGAATTGCCTGATTCTTGAAGGCTCCATGTTCCCGCTTCTTTTGCTTGACTGGAGGATATGTTGAGTCTTCATCTAATTTATGAGTCATAACCTCCGGTAGTATCCCTGTCATGTCAGAGTGGGACCAAGCAAAAATATCTAAGTTAGCTTTTAAAAATTCAATTAACTCAAGTTTTACCTCTGGTCTGAGATTGGCCCCTATATACACCTTCCTTTCGGGTTGGTGTGTAAATAAGACCACAACTTTGAGTTCCTCTATTGTGGTTTTGATGTTCTCATTTTCCTCCTGTTCTTGAATAGTATCTGGTCTTGAATCCACATCTGTTTTTCCTTCCTTAATTAAGGTTGAAACACCCATCTTAACTTAATCTTGTAGTTGCTATTTGGCTTCATCTTGAACAGTTGAATCTACAACGGAGTTTATGCTTCTAGAAGTTTGTTGATCGCCCCTAATTTGGCAAATTCCCCATGGTGAGGGAAATTTGATAACTTAATGCAATGTAGATGGAACAGCATCCATATCATGGATCCATGGCCTTCCAAGGATTATGTTGTTAGCCATCTCCATATCTATCACCTGAAACTTAGTATCTTTGACAACGCCTTCTGCAAAGGTGGTGAGGATTGCTTCACCCTTGGTTATAACATTAGAGTTATCGAACCCTGATAAAGTATGTGCCTTTGGGACCAACTTCTCCTCAGCTTGCATTTCACGTAACACTCGTACCAAAATAATATTTACCGAACTTCCTGGATCAATCAGAACACGTTTAACATTATTATCATGTACGAGTAATGATATTACCAGTGCGTAATTATGTAGGGGTCATGAGGCCTTCCGCATCTGTGTCGTTGAATGTGATATTCTCCTCCTCTAGTACGTGTCGTAGCCGCTTTCCATGTGTGATCGTCATTCTGGATATTTTATTGGCTGTAGTATACGAGACACCATTGATATCTTCTCCCCCACTTATAGCATTGACTGTACGTTTAGGAGAGGGCGGCTTCGGGGGCTCCTGTCTATTTTTCATGTACGCTTGTTTGCCTTTCTCACTGAATAACTTAGTGAGGTATCCTTGCTCTAACAAATGGTCTACCTCACTTTGTAAAAATCTGCAATCTGCAGTTCTATGTCCGTGATCATTATGGAATTCACACCGGTGATCAGGGTTTCTTCTACTCGGGTTCGATCTCATCTCCTTCGGCCACCGTACCTTATCTCACATGCCTTTTAAAACAGCTACGAGCTCGGAAGTAGTTATGTTAAAATTGTAACCACCAAACCTTTCCTTCAAACCCCCATCATCATCTCGTTGTCCGCGTGTTCCTCGTTCATTGTTAAATCTTGATGAAGAGCCTGATTCCCTAGTTCTGGGTTTATGATCATACCTCTCCTGTTTTGACCTCGAGTCTTTTCCCGCCGGTCCCTTATAAGGATCGTACCGGTTTTTACCGGACCTCCTTTCATTATCTACACGCCTTGAACTTGTTTTCTCATCTGGTTTTGTACGCGAGATAATATCTTTCTCGATCCTCATCTTTGTGCTATACCTGTTATAGACATCGTTCCACGTTGTTGCTGTGAATTCCCGAAGACTTTCTTTGAGTCTCCTCGTGGCTTCTGAACTTTTCTCATTCAAATTACTAGCAAAAGCTATGGCTGCCCAGTTGTTAGTTACTCGTGGCTGCAACATTCTTTCTCGTTGAAATCTATCTACAAATTCTCTTAATAACTCGAAATTCCCTTGCTTAATTTTGAAGATGTCCTCCATCCTTTTCTCAAGTTTTTGAGCTCCCGAGTGTGCTTTAATAAACAAATCTGCAAGCTCAACAAAAGAATTTATTTAATTTTCAGGTAAAAGGGAATACCAGGTTAAAGCTCCTTTGGTGATGTTTCGCCAAATTTTTTGATCAGGACCGATTCAATTTCTTGCTTGGTCAAATCATTCCGTTTAACTCCAGTGGTGAAGGTTGTAACATGATCTCGTGGGTCTGATGTTCCATCGTACTTAGGAATATCAGGCATTTTGAATTTCTTTGGAATTGGGAGGGGAGCTGCACTTGGCTTCCATGGCTGTTGTGAGTATTTGTCTATGTCCACCCCTTTAATCACGGGCGGTACCCCCTTTATTTGTTCTATGCGTTCATTTTGTTCCTTGAGCTGTCTCTGCAAGGTTAGTACAAGATTTTGTAAATCAGAATTAGCTTGGTTACCTGGGTCTCCTTCTTGCATTTCACTAGGAGTTCCACCACTGCCTGAATTAACCAGTCTAGAACGGGGTTCTCTAAAGTGTTATTGTTTGGATTTGGTGTTGACGGAGGAGCAGGTAACTGGTCAACAAAGGCTTGAAGAGCTTTGCTCACTTGAGATGCAATTATTTTCTGTAATGCCTCATTCATATCTTCGACATTGTTGAATTGATTTTGTTCATTTGCCTCAGATCCATTGGGAGTGCCTTCACGAGATCGCCGTGGAGAGTTTCGTGGAGAGCCTTGTGGTGAATCTCGAGGAGAATCTCCTTGAATTTGTTGGTTTGTCTGAATTTCTGGAAGTCCTGTGGTGTTGTCATTGTTGTTTGACATGATTGATTTGAACAAGGAAATCCAATAGAAGTAACGTTGATTATCAGATTCCCAGTAACGGAACCAATTTGTTTAACCAAAAAATAGATTTTCAGTCAAATCTAGAATATAGAAGAATCGGGTTACTAATAATCGAAAAATAAATAAAGAAAAGAATTTTCAAATGCTCAAATATGGAAGCTTGTAAATCAGAGATATATTCCAGTAGTATCTTGTGTTTTCCTTGATTACATGTTTCTTCTTTTATAGGTCTTTTGGAGAATCTTTAAAAATGTACGTTACATCCGAGCTATGATGAGGTCATTATGAATATTTAATGACATTAACTGCTACATTATACAATCATTATATTGAATGCAAATATTCCTTAACGGCTCCAGTACTTGTTTCTTCTGTAATGACGTGTATCTTCATTCTCTTATGTGTCCTGATTCATTGTCTTTTTGTATCTCCTTCATAATTACGCTTTAAATAGGTACGAGTCTTCCGAGCCTTTTAACTCGTACTTTCCCTTTGATCCCGTGTCTCTTTTTCACCCCATTGTATCGTACTTCTTTTTATCCACATCAGTTTGGACTTTTTGACCCATTCATAGCCTATAAGTAATCCCACGTGTCATGCCACGTCATTATTCATTCATATATTTAATTTTTCCCAATATACTGAGGCCATAGCTATATTGGCCCCGAGGCCGTAGCTTATTCAGATAAACATGTTGTTCATCATTCAGAAGAGGGAGTATACATATCCTTACTTCCTTTGTTCAATTCAACTATCAGTTATCATTTCAGTTGCCAGTTATCAGTTATCATTTCAGTTTTAGTTTAAATAGTCATCATTTCAGTTATCAATTATCAAATCTCAGTTTTTTGCTTAGTTTCAGTTTTAGCATTTATAAATCTTTCTTTCAGTTGATTTGTATACCAGTACAATTCAAATGTACTGACGTCCCTTTTTCCTGGGGCCTGTATCTCACATGTAGGTAATGATTTACAGGTTGATGATTCAGAATGCTAGGATTCTCGTACCAGCTATTTGGTGATCCCCAGTTCTTTCGGGGCATTGTCATTGCTGTAGTCTTTAGAATTTTTTAGATAGTCAGTGTTTTCAGTACTTCATTAGAGGCTTCATAGACTAGAGTAACAATTAGATAGAGTCAGAAGCTTTTTATGTTTAGCAATGTTAGCTGCATACATGTTTCAGACTTGTATAGTGTTTCCACACTTCGATTTTTATCATTCAGACTTTCAGTATATGAGCATATGTTAGTTTATCTTCCACATTCAATATGTTATGATATCACATGTTGATTTAGCTAGCCAGTTGGTTCGCTCGGTCATACGTAGTCAGGCACCGAGTGCCATGTTATGTCCAAGCCAGGTTCGGGGCGTGATTGATAACGCCAAACTATGCCTTATAAAAAGACACGCGGACATTGCAAATATAATCTTAGTAATTCTTCCTAGAGTCAAACAACAACAAATTAACCTATCAATTACTTTTCTCGGACTTACTATATTCAGAGAATCAATTTCCCTAAACTTTGAGATTAACAAGTGATGATATTTCTAACAACTAAAACTGAAAATAATTAATACATGAAAATTAACTATGCTTGATGTGTAAAAAATTGGAATAAGGTCTAAGATAATGATTTCCCCCGTTGTTGATTTCCATGGTTGTATGTCTTATAACTGTGACTTAGTTATCTCTATCAATCATGAACTCTCCAGCTATCATAAATCTCTCTCAAACAATTATGATAATTTATTAGACACACTCTCTTGAGCTACGCTAGCTAGATTCGCATTACAATTCACTTAGATTGCACTTGACGTATCGTAATCTCTAATCCAACCTCTAAACCCTCGATTATGACTCTCGTCTATACTCCGGGAGTGATATTGTTCAAACAACTACCTAAATATGCACTCTCTCTCAAGCAGATACATAATAAATAAGAATGTATAATTGCAGGTCCTTTCAATTAACCACAATCAAAACGTAGATGAACAAAGAGAGATTAACAACCAATTCAAAACTATATTAACATAACAACCAAGTCATCCCCAACGGGTTTCACCAAAACCTTAGATTAAAATATTTCGCTACTCATAACAATGATAAAAACTACAAAAGAATTCATAGTCATTGATAGAAGAACAAAGTAGGGAAATAAAAATTATTTTCCAAGTTGCCTCCTTGCCTCTCTTGCTTCTTCTCAAAAACTCAAACTCCCCATTCTATTGGGCATGTTAAACCTTTTATAATTTGTGTGGATTTGCTTGGACTTCCGAATTTTCCCTTTTAAAAATACTGTTCCTGAATCTGGACTAGCGCGGCGCGTTAAGGCCGCGCTAGTAGGGTTTCATTTTGTTTTGGACTGCTGGACTAGCGCGGGCGTGCTAAGGCCGCACTAGTGCCCGTGCTAGTGGGGTTTTCCAATGCCAAACGAGCTTCGTCCCTTTTTTCGTCCATTAACACCAATTTTTGCCCGGATCACCATCAGAAGTCCTCATTTGATTATTGCACTCCTGTGAAACATAAAAGTCCCCATTAGATCCAATTTTTGTATTATTTACACACTTACAACAGTAAAGCATCCTTAAGTTAGAGCCTGAACGTAGGCCAAACTATAAAATTTAGCCTATTATCAACACCCCACACTTAAATTACTGCTAGTCCTCGAGCAATCCACTATATCCTACAAGGTTTCATTTCTAAGCTTTTTCCTTAACGACTCACACCATGAACATTTTACAAAATTTGCAACTAGTAGTGAGCAACTTTACCTCAAGAATAAAATCTTTCATAACATGCAACATTCGCACTTACTCAAACCACTTTATACGAGAGTCAAGACTTACCTTTCCATTGTGAATCATATGCCCTCACATCACACAAGAGAATAGTTCCATATACAATGATATTTAGGAAAATTAGGAACTGAGATAGAAAAAATTCGCTCGCTCTCAAAAAGAACATTCACATGCCACAAAGATTCACCATAGGCTTGCCCGTAGTGTAGTACTCAACTAATCGAGCCCCACTCAATCTAATATCAATAGGTCTTTATTTGGTTGTAATGTAGGCTAAGGGACGGGAAGGATATATTTAGATATAGTGACTAACCTCCCTAAGCACTTTTAATACATTTACCTTAAATTTCAAGATCATCGTTGTGTCAGCCAAATATTCTACCACATTTATTTAAACATCCCCATCCATTAGGTGCAATTTGTACAAGCTACCACTTATCAATCACTATACAAGTTAAAATAATTTTTTTTCTTTCATGGTGCTTCTATTTTCATGCTTCAACATTCTGCACCTTTTTTTTATTTCCATGGTTCCACTTCAAAAACAAAACCACCACCCCACACTTTTGCCTTTGCATATTCCCAATACTATTCTAGTGCTTAGTGATAGGAAAAAGGGTTAAAAAATTGGGCTATTCAAAAAATTATTTAAGGTTCACAATGTGCTTGCCAAAGAAACAGGCTTATAGGCTCAAAGGGGTTAACTAAGTTGTAATGCATTCATGTGGGTTTACTTTATATTTCTGGCTTAACAAAAAAATGCCTATATCCCTTCTAAAACTGAATGAAGCTACTATTTTGTTTCGCAAACACATAGGGCAAGTTCTAGGAATCAAATGTAAGGCATGAAATACAGTAACACTCACACGCACATGGCACATGACTCACTCCGGATCATTTTATCAAGACATTCTCTTCTGAGTGTTCAAGTTAGGTACAAACATACAATTTTTAAGGCACTTAAACAAGATTCAACCCTTGAAGCTAAGCGTTACACTCTAGTATCTATCGTGTTCAGGTGTCGAAACGCTAAGGGGTTTTCTTCTTTGATTTTAACTCGTAGTCCATTAATTCTAACCTAAAACAAAAACAAAAACTACCTATACCTAGTTCAAGCTAAACCCTCGAAAAAGAACCGTGGCCCAAAGAAAAACCAAGGGGGGAGTTGTTACACTACCTAAAAATAAAATAACAAATTTTTTTGGTATTTTCTCTAGACTACTTCCCTCAAGAAAATTGTCTAAAGGATCTGTCATCAGGAAGAGTCTCTATATTCCATTTTTTTCTCTCGACTTAGTCCCTCAAGAACATCGCCGAAAGAGATCCGTCGTCGGGACAAGTCACTTACTATTTTAACTTACCTAATGACTATTATTCTAACACCACACAATAAAAGCAAGAAAAAAAAAATCCAAAGAAAACAGTTAATTATTACAATTACAAACATACAATGAGGTATCCCTATCCCCCACCCCACACTTAAATTGAAGACATGTCCTCATGGCAAAGTAAGTCAAAAGAAGTGAAAGGTAACTTCCCTGACAGCTCACTCCTGGTCGGAGACAGAGCCGACATCTATATTGAAGCCCGACCTAATGCACGGAGCTAACCGATGAACCATTTTTCTGATTTCTTCTGCTGGGTTGCCATATGATTAACACGAGCCCCTAGGTCAGTCACTGAGGTTCGTATTTCAACTAGCTCCTGCTCAATGCAGTCTAATTGGTATCCCCGACTGGCCCTAGACGGGCCTGCAACTTCCTCAGCATGTGGTTGCACTGGCTGCTAATCACCTACCATTTCCACCTCATCGGCTACCTGTTGTTGTTCCTCGTTTTCTGCATCATCATCATCATCAGGATCATGGCGAATCAATGCCTCAGCGGCTACCACTTCCTTGCCTGTAGTGACTCTCTCAGCCGTGAAAGGATGTACCATAGGAACTCGGCCATCTAAAGAAAGGTTGGTCGGCACATTGTCTTGAAGTCACAACCTGGTGACAATAGACGGGTAGTATAACCCATAGCATTGAAACCAGACCCGCTGGAACATTTCATCGTGTATGACTCTGGCCACATCAAATGGAGCATTATTCATGAAGCACCAAATTAGGCACCCTCGAGGGATGTTCACTTCCGACAGGTTCTTGGAGGGTAGGAGGTGGCTATGATGAAGTACAACCAGCATTTTGCCTCAATCTTGAGGGCCGAGGAGTGGAACTTATTTCCATATTTGTACGACTGAAGAGTGGCTCCAGGCTGACAGAGAGTGTCAGTGAATGTGGAGAAGGAAGTATGTTTTCCACTGTATGTTTGGTAAGAATCCACGTACCCCTGAGCTGGTGGAGAAAGCCTGTATAGAGTCCGGCTATTCTCCAAAGAAGCATTGACCGGTCTCTTACGCACTATAACCGTGTAGTCATCATGTTTCGGGAGGTTTGCATAGAATTCCCTAAAAACATGACATTTGTAGTGATAGGCTCCTCAAAATATATATCCAGGTGCTGCCACCTCAACTCGAATGGTATATTAGGTCAGGTAGTCCCAAGTGCATTGGGATCCAGGGCTTGTTCCGGTACAATTGTTTTGGCCTCTTTTTTGTTAAACATGTCTTGTGCCTTGGCAGACATGAACTTTTGACTATTGAAGGGCCTTGTATCAACCGACTTTCAAGGCCGTTCCCCAGTGTTGGCTGTAGCCAGGCAGCTGGAGGAGGAGCCTGCTGCTTGGCATTTGCGAGGAGCCATGGTACCTACAAATAGTTCAACGTCAGTTCTATTTAATCGGGTGACCAAACCATGGCAACTCAGACTTCACCACGAAATTGGTCACAACACTTCCTCCAAAGAGGCATTTTCACAAACACATGGTTGCCAATGGTTAATTTTCATCCCCAACCATCCCTTCAACACAAGGAACACCACTACAATAACCCAATAAACAAACAACACATCCATAATTTGTATGTTTTAAATTTTCAGCCCAAACTAATTACTAACATATGTTTCTACCTAAAATAAGACTGCCTTCTACTATACAATGTTAAATGAAAGAAAAGAAACTAAAAAAAATGAAATTAGAGAACTACAACAAAAGTAAAGGGAGAAATACATACCAGTAGAGGGAATGAGAGCAAAAGTGGAAGGATTGAGGAAGAGATGGAAGGTGGTGCTGTAAATGGTTGGGTATGGAGGAGGGGAATGGAGGAATAGATGAAGAAGAAGAAGAGAAGGGTTAGGGTTGTGTGAACGTGTGTGAGAGGAAGAAATTGTGGGAATTGAGAGTGGGGGGGGGGGATAGGTTATAAGTTAAAGGGGTTAAAAGAACAAAAGGAAAAAAAAATACGGAACTTACCTGGACTAGCGCATGCTTAGAGCGGCCACGCTAGTTCAATAAGGAGAGATAGAAAGAAACCCCATTAGCGCGGGCTGCGCACGGCCGCGCTAGTGGGAACGAGGGTGAGGCAGAAAGAAAGCTAACTAGCGCTGGCTGTGCGCTGGCTTAGCGCGGCCGCGCTAGTTGGTTAAATATGAGGCGTTAGTTTTTTATTTTTTTATTTTATTATACATTAAGTTGCATACTACACTACAACGCATTTATGGGTTGCCTCCCACGTAGCGCCTGATTTAATATCGCGGCACGATGCAAGTAATTGAGCATCACTCCTCATTCGCGTACTGTGGTTCTTTCAAATTGATCACCACTATATACCCTTTTTCTTCAGCTATTCCAAGGTAGTGTTTCAACCTTTTCCCATTTACTATGAACTTATTTGTCCCATACTTTGATTCGATCTCTACAGCTCCACTTGAGAACATTTGCACCACTCAGAAGGGTCCTGACCATCGGGACTTTAACTTAGAAGGAAACAGTTTCAACTTTGAATTATACAATAATACCTTGTCATCGAGTTTGAAATTTCTGTCCACAATGTTCTTGTCATGCACTCTCTTCATTCTTTCTTTGTAGAGCCTCATGCTTTCAAAGGCTTGATATCGAAATTCCTCCAGCTCATGCAACTCTGTCAGTCAATTTTCTCCAGCTGCAAAAGGGTCCATGTTCAATTGCTTTAGTGCCTACCAAGCTCGATGTTCTAGCTCCGCAGGCAGGTGACACGCCTCCCAAATACCAACTTTTACGGTGACATACCTATTGGTGCTTTGAATGCAGTCTATAGGCCCAGAGTGCACCGTCCAGCTTTTTCGTCCAATCAGCTCTTGTGGCATTCACAATGTTGGTTAGCACACTCTTTATCTCTCTGTTGGACACTTCAACCTGCCCACTGGTTTACAGATGATAAGGGGTAGCAACTTTGTGGCGTACATCATACTTTGCAAGCAATTTCTCGAAGGCTCTATTACAAAAGTGTGTGCCTCTATCATTGATAATCGCTCTTGGTGTCACAAATCGGGTGAATATATTTTTTTCAAAAATCCTACCACCACTCTTGCATCATTAGTAGCCAACGCTGTAGCTTCTACCCATTTAGACACGTAATCCACAGTAACAAGTACATACTTATTGCCAAATGAGTTGATGAAGGGACCCATGAAGTTAATCCACTAAACATCAAACACCTCTACGTCTTGAACAGGTTCATGGGCATCTCACGGCGATGAAAAATGTTCCCGGTCTACTGACATTCATCACAACCCTTCACCCATAAGTGTGCATCTCTAAACACTGTTGGCCAAAAGAATCTGGCCTCTAGCACTTTTGCAGTTGTCTTGACCTCTCCAAAATGTCCTCCATTTGCTGATGTGTGACAAGCCTGCAAAACAGAAGATTGTTCTATCCTTGGGACACACCTCCGGAATATATTATCAACACATATTATAAACAAATAAAGTTTGTCCCAATAATACATGCGGCAATCACGATAAAACTTTTTCTTTTGTACAGATGAAAGGTCATAGGGAACTATACCGCAGGCTAGGTAATTTGCAAAGTCTGCATACCATGGCGCTTCCTCAAGACTAGCTGCAGTGGCTGCTCGTCTGGAAACGTTTCTAGAATCTCTTCAACCTCGACTGATTTTTCAGCTCCTTCAAGTCGTGATATATAATCACTGAATTGATTTTCTGTGCACTTACGGTCATGAATTTTGAGGTCGCATTCTTGCAACAACAGCACCCAATGAATCAGGTGCGACTTAGACTCCTTTTTCTCAATCAAGTACCCGAGAGCTACATGATCAGTGTATACAATTACCTTGGATCCAATCAGATATGATCTGAACTTGTCAAAAGCAAACACCACCGCCAATATCTCCTTCTCCATCACAGTGTAGTTGAGTTGTGCACCGCTTAGCATTCTACTTGCATAGTAAATTAGGTGCATCAGCTTATCCTTTCGATGCCCAAGACTTCTCCTATGGCATAGTCACTTGCGTCACACATGAGCTTATATGGTTGCTCTTAGTTGGGTGCAACAATGATGGGTGCAGTCACCAACCTCTTCTTCAACTCCTCAAATGCACACCTGCAATAATTAAAAAACACAAAGGGCTTATCCTTTTCAAGGAGTTTGCATAATGGGTTAGCAATTTTGGAAAAATCTTTTATGAATCGCCTGTAAAACCTGACGTGTCCAAGGAAACTTCTTACCACCTTGACTAAAGTAGGCGGTGATAGATTTTCAATCACGTCAACCTTAGCATGGTCAACTTCAATTCCTTTACCATAAAATGGCACTTCTCCCAGTTTAGCACTAAATTTGTCTCCACACCTCTTTTGAGTACTCTTCTTAAGTTGTGAAGACAGTCTTCGAATGAATCTCCCACCATGGAGAAATCATCCGTAAAGACCTCTATAATATCCTCCACCATGTCTGTGAAGATGGCTAATACCGTTGAAATGTCGCTGGTGCATTGCAAATCCCAGAAGGCATTCTCCGAAAGACGAAGATGCCATACAGACAAGTGAAGGATGTTTTCTCTCTATTTTCGGGGGCTATTGATATTTGATTGTACCTTGAATATCCATCCAAGAAACAAAAATGCGATCGCACGGCTAGCCTGTCCAACATCTGATCAATGAAAGGTAAGGGGAAGTGGTCCTTCCGGGTGGCTGTGTTCAATTTTTGGTAGTCCATGCAAATCCTCCATCCCGTGACTATACGAGTTGAGATCAACTCATTATTCTCATTATGCACAACAATCATTCCTCCCTTTTTCGACACACATTGGACAGGGCTGACCCAATTGCTATCAGAGATAGGGAAGATGATTCCCGCATCTAACCATTCGATCACTTTCTTCTTTACTACCTATTTCATGTTCGGGTTCATCCTTCGTTGATGTTCTCTAGAAGGTTTGTGGCCTTCTTCCAAGAGAATCTTATGCATACAGAAGGCTGGACTGATACCTTTTATGTCTGCCATGGTCCAGCCAATGGCAGTCTTACTTTCCTGTAGTACCTTTAAGAGCTGTTCTACCTGCACATCTAGCAAACAGGATGATATAATAATGGGCAAATTAGAATCAGGGCCTAAGAAAACATACCTGAGGTGATCTGGGAGTGGCTTCAGCTCCAGCTTGGGTGGTTCTTTTATTGATGGTTTTGCTGGAGGTGTAGCCCTTTTTTTCTAACTCAAGGGACTCGAATTGAGGTTCCTTTGTTCAGAATCCTTGGCCTTCAAGTGCCCTGATCCATTCATCTAACCCTTCACCATCCATCTCTTCTAAATTTGTCAGACGTGCCTCTAATGGATGTTTAACAGTCAAGGTCAAATCATCTTCTTGTAGGATCACATCTACTGCCTCCACTAGAGAGCAATTAGCATATTCATTGGGTCTCCTCATAGATTGTTGAACATTGACTATGACTTCTTCATTGGTCAATCTCATTTTTAATTCCCAGTCTCACAATCAATCAGTGCTCTCCCAGTGGCCAAAAATGGTCTACCTAAAATAAGTGGTATCTCCTCATCTACCTGACAATCCAGAATAACAAAGTCAGCAGGGAACACGAGCTTCCCCACTTGCACCAACACATCATCAAGAATACCAGTTGGCCTTTTCACCATGTGATCAGCCAGCTGTAGTAGCATCGAAGTCTGTCTAGGTCTACCATGTCTAGTTTGGTGTATGCAGCCAGCGGCATCATATTTATGCTGGCTCCCAAATCACATAATGCCTTTACAAAGACATATATCCCAATTGTTCATGGAATAGTGAAGCTACCAGGATCAGACATCTTTTTAGCCATCGGTCTTGTTACTACTGCACCGCAGGTCTGTGTCAGAGTCACAGTGGAAAGATCTTGAAAATCAAACTTTCATGACATTAGATCCTTCATCATCTTTACATAACCAGGCATCTCCCTCAAGGCATCCATCAAAGGAATATTCAACTGAATTTGACGCAGCATCTCTATGAATTTCTTATATTGAACTTCCTTATTTTATTTTACCAGTCTCTGAGGGAAGGGTGCATGTATCACCCTTTTTTCACTGCTTGCTGGCTTTTCTCTGTTGGACTTTTTTGGCACAAGTGGTGCCTCCTGTTCTGCAGCTGGCTCATTCATCTTATCTTTGCCTTTTTCCTCATGACTCTATTCAACCACCACTTCAGTGAGTTCTGTTATTTCATCTACCTCTAATGGAACTGGAGTGGCTAGCATACTCTCCTTGCTGGCTTGTATAATTTCCTATTCTATGTCTAGGTCTCTCCCATTTAGGAGACTTACTACAATTATCTGATTGGGGTTTTGCTCCTTGGGGTTGACGTTTGTATCTGTAGGCAAGGTTCCCTGAGGGTGGTTGTTTAAAGCCATGGACAGCTGTCCCAGCTGCGTTTCAATGTTCTCTATAGCTGAATCATGCACTGCCAACTTTTCCTGCACTTTACCATTTGTCCCAATGAGTTGCTGAAGCATACCCCTGATTTCCATCATGTTGTTATCTTACTACTGAGGAGGTGGTTGATATGTTAATTGTTGCTGATTTTGCTGTGGATAGCCCTATGGTTTCTGATATGGTACTGGTACCATTTGGCCTTGAGGGTGCATACCCCCAGGCTGTTGCATGTTTGGCATGTACTGCTAATTTTGTGGTGGTCTCCACTGTTGTCCTCGTTGTCTCTGACCCCCAACGTTGTTGACATAATTCATATCTTCTCTTGCCCCTTGATTTTCACATTCTCCACTCCATGAACACACATGAGACTGATTAATACAAGGTGTACACAATCCTTCATTTGTTGTGTCAATAATGTGCACCTGTTTTATATCCATCTCATCAATCATCTTTGTCAATATGCTCATCCGAGTCATGAGTGTGGCCATGTTCTCTGCATGCGAATTATTTGGGTCAAGAGGAACTGAATGAACTATGGGTGCCAGTGTTGTACCTCTAGTCATCCACCCCGAATTTTGTGACATCTTATCAAGAAGGATTTTGCACTCGGTGAATGTCTTACTCAAAAATGCACCTCCAGCTGAAGCCTCCACATTTGATTTTAAATTGTCAGCTAGCCCCATGTAGAATCTTTGGCCGAGCATCTGGTCTAGAATGCCATGGTGAGGACACTTCACTAGAATCCCTTTAAATCTTTCCTAAGTTTCTTGCAAGGACTCAGTCGGCTGCTGCTTATACTGCAATATTTCATCAATCTGTCTTGCAGTCTTGTTGGGCGAATAGAATTTATTAAGGAACTGCTTGACTAATTCCTCCCAGGTGACAATGGAATTGATAGGGAGAGAATCTATCCAAGTTTGAGCTTCCCCAGTCACAGATAATGGGATCAGTAACAGCTTGATAGCTTCCGGGGTCACATTTGTCTACCTTTGGGTCACACAAATTGACAGAAAATTTTTTAGGTGTTGCTGAGTGTCTTCAATGTGTGATCCGAAGAACAATCCTTTATTCTGCAGAAGATGCAACATATTGTTGGTTATCTGGATGGTCTCCGCTTGAATTGCGGGCACAGCTATGGCAGTAGCTAGGTTATCAACTGTGGGCTGTGCCCAGTCATAAAGTGCAGCTTCGGGCATAAGAGGTATCACTACTCTTACGTTGGGGTTTGCTGGCGGATCCCCAACGTTTCAATGACGTTTTGTGCATCACCCATGTCAAATTCGAGCTGGTTTGGTTGTTGTGATTGTTGGATTCTCTTGTTAGCACGATTCAATGCCCTGAATATTTTCTCGGGGTCTGAGAGTCCTTCTAGCAATTCTCCAATCCTCGAAGAATTTCTAGGCATACACCTGAATTCCACAAGAGTTCAAACAAGAGAATCTCAATGAAAAGGTTAGGTATAGAGAAAACGGACTACAATAAGAATTTTTGTACTTTTTTCAATTGTAAATGATAACACCGTTAATTCCCCGACAACGGTGCCAAAATTTGATAACGCCAAACTATGCCTTATAAAGAGACATGCGAACGTTGTAAATATAATCTGAGTAATTCTGCCCAGAGTCGAACCACAGGGAATTAACCTATCAATTACTTTTGTCGGACTTACTAAATTCACAGAATCAATTTCCCTAAACTTTGTGATTAACAAGTAATGGTATTTCTAACAACTAAAACTGAAAATAATTAACAACTAAAAATTAACTATGCTTGATGTGTAAACAATTGGAATAAGGTCTATGGTAATGGTTTCCCATTGTTGATTTCCTTGGTTGTATATGTCATATAACTGTGACTTAGTTGTCTATATCAATTATGAACTCTCCAACTATCATAAATCTCTCTCAAGCAATTATGATAATTTACTAGACGCACTCTCTCGAGCTACGCAAGCTAGATTCGCATTACAGTTCACTTAGATTGCACCCGAGGTATCGTTATCTCTAATCCAACCTCTAAACCCCCGGTTATGACTCTCGTCTATACGCCGGGAGTGATGTTGTTCAAAAAACTACCTAAATATGCACTCTCTCTCAAGCAGATACATAATAAATAGGAACGGATAATTGAGGATCCTTTCAATTAACCACAATCAAAATGTAGATGAACAAATAGAGATTAACAACCAATTAAAAACTATATTAACATAACAACCAAGTCATCCCCAACGGGTTTCACCAAAACCTTAGATTAAAATATTTATTTACTCGTAACAATGATGAAAACTACCAAAGAATTTATAGTCATTGATAGAAGAACAAAGTAGGGAGATAAAATTATTTTCCAAGTTACCTCCTTGCCTCTCTTGCTTCTTCTCAAAAACTCGAACTCCCCATTCTATTGGACATGTTAAACCATTTATTGTTTGTGTGGATTTGCTTGGACTTCTGAATTTTCCCTTTTAAAAATACCGTTTCCAAATCTGGACTAGCACGGGCGCGCTAAGGCCGCGGTACTGCCCGTGCTAGTAGGGTTTCATTCTATTTTGGACTGTTGAACTAGCACAGGTGCGCTAAGGCCGCATTAGTGGCCGCGCTAGTGGGGTTTTCCACTACCATATGAGATTTGTCCACTTGTTTCGTCCATTAACTCCAATTTTTGCCCGGATCACCATCATAAGTCCTTATTTGATTATTGCACTCCTGTGAAACATAAAAGTCACCATTAGAGCCAATTTTTGCGTCATTTACACACTTATAACTGTAAAGCATCCTTAAGTTAGAGCTCGAACGTAGGCCATACTATACAATTTAGCCTATTATTAGTGACATATGCATCACGGTAGCTGAACATTCACGAAAAGAATTACCTGTTCATGACTTAGAGCTGGCAGCCATTGTTCATGCGCTGAAGATTTTGAGGCACTATCTTTACAGCTTGTTGTGTGAGGTATTCACGGATCATTGGAGCTTGCAATATTTTTTTCAAACAAAAGGAGTTCAATTTGAGATAGAGGAGGTGGTTGGAGCTATTAAAAGACTATGATATCACCATCTTGTAACATCCAGGAAAGCCCAATATGGTGGTCGATGCTTTGAGTAGAAAGTTAGAGAGTATGGGCAGCCTTGCATTCATTCCTGTCGGTGAGAGACCGCTTGCATTAGATGTTTAGGCCTTGGCCAATCGGTTCGTGAAGTTGGATATTTCTGAGCCTAGTTGTGTTCTAGCTTGTACAGTTGCTCGGTCTTCATTATTGGAGCTCATCAGAGAGCAACAGTAAGATGACCCTCATTTGCTTGTCCTTAGGGAACACGGTGGCATAGTAATGCCAAACAGGTTACTATTGAAGATGATGGAGTTTTGAGGATGCATCGTCGAGTTTGTGTGCCTAATGTGGACGAATTTCATGAGTTAATTCTTAAGGAGGCTTAAAGTTCCCAGTATTCAATTCATCCGAGCGCCGACAAGATGTATCAGGACTTGTGGTAGCATTATTGGCGGATGAGGATGAAGAAGGATATAGTTACATATGTAGCTCGATGTCTTAATTGTCAGCAGGTAAAGTATGAGCATCAGAGACATGCTGGTTTGCTTAAGAAGTTAGAGATTCTTGAGTGGAAGTGGGAGCGTATCACTAAGGATTTTGTTGTTAGACTCCCACGGACTCAGAGGAAGTTCGATAAAGTTTGGGTCATTATAGACAGGTTGACCAAGTCAGCACACTTCAATCCTGTAGAAGTTACCTATTCTTTAGAGTGATTGGCAAAGATTTATATCCGTGAGATCGTTCGCCTTCATGGTGTGCCCTTGTCTATCATTTCTGATCGAGGTACGCAGTTCACCTCGCACTTCTAGAGGGTAGTGCATCGTGAGTTGGGAACGCAGGATAAGTTGGCACACATCATTTCATCCTCAGATAGACGGATAGTCTAAGTGCACTATTAAGATATTTGAGGATATGCTCCTTGCTTGTGTTATAGACTTCAGAGGTTCTTGGATCAATTCTTTCCACGTGCAAAGTGTGCCTATGACAATAGCTTCCAGTCGATATTTAGATGGATCCATATGAGGCATTATAGGGCTGGCAGTGCCGATCGCCTGCTGGATGGTCCGAGCCGGGAGAGGCTCGGTTGTTTGGTATAGATTTGGTACATGATGCTTTAGATAAGGTAAAGATTATCTAGGATTGACTTCGCGCAGCTCAGTCCACGCAGTAGAGCTATGCCAACCGTAGAGTTCATGATGTTGCATTCATGGTAGAAGAGAGAGTCTTGCTCTGGGTATCACCCATGAAGGATATGATGAGCTTTGGAAAAAGGGCCAAGTTGAGCCCTAGGTATATAGACCTTTTGAGATTCTTCAGAGAGTGGGTAAGGTGGCTTACAAGCTTGCATTGCCACCTAGTTTATCAGCAGTTCATCCGGTATTCCATGTGTCCATGTTCTAGAAATATCACGACGATTCGTCCCACATGTTAGATTTCAGCTCTGTCCAGTTAGACAAGGATTTGACTAATGAGGAGGAGTGGGTGGCTATTCTAGCTCGGCAGGTTCGTCAATTGAGATCGAAGAGTTATCCTTCAGTTTGAGTGCAGTGGAGAGGTCAGCCCATCGAGGAAGCTACTTATGAGTTTGAGTCAGACATGTGGAGTAGATATCCATGCCTTTTCACCAGTTCAGGTACTTTTCTATTCCGCTCGAGGACGAATGATTGTTTTAGGGGTGGATAATGTGACGACCCGGTAGGTCATCTTATGTTTTAGAACCCAATTCTATGCTTCGAAGGGTTAATACCTCATCTTAGCCCTTCTCGATTTGTGTGTGCAATCCAGGTAATTTTCAGGAAAGCTTTCATGTTAAAATTGAGAAAAATATGAAAGATTTGCTTTGAAATACATTTGAGTTGACTTCGATCAATGTTTTGAGCAAACAGACCTGAATTCTTGTATTGACGGTCCGGGTAGGTCCGTATCGTAATTTAGGACTTGGACACATGCCCGGAATCAAATCCAAAAGTCACTAGCCAAAGTTATCGGACTTTGTTGAATTTGAAAGTTAGAACTTAATGACTTTGAAATGTTTGACCAGTTTTTTGACTTTTTGGATAACGAGTTCGTATTTTGGTTCCAGAACCCGATATAGGTCCAATACTATATTATGCCTTGTCTGTAAAATTAGTTGAGAAACGGAGATGGTTCTATGTGATTCGAACATCCGATTATGAAAATAGAAGTTTCAAAGTTTTTTTGAAAATTTCACTTGATTTGGTATTCAATTCACTGATCAAGTGTTATTTTGGCAATTTGATCGTGCGAGCAGGTTCGTATGACATTTTTAGTCATGTGTGCACTTTTAGTTTATAGCCCCGAGGGCTCGGGTGAGTTTCGAATAGCCTACGAAGTGATATTTGGACATAGAACATTGCTCGTGTGCTTCAGTTTTTAATGCAGGCCTCAGACCTCGCAATTGAAAGGTCAGGCTTTGCATTTTTTGCCACTAATGGATTTGAATTTGCGAGCTACTCATTGCTTTTGCGAAAAGTAGCTGGGGAGGCTAGAGTTTGCATTTGTGAACAAAACTTCGCATTTACAAAGTGGGGTTGTGGCAAGCAGTGATAGCAATTAGATTAAATGGTCGCAATTACGGAAGGTTAAAGTTCTCATTTGCGAACAATTCTTCGCATTTGCGATGAAAGAAGAGATGGGAAGGACTTTGCATTCACGATGGTTTATTCGCATTTCTAAGGTTCATATTTGTGAACCCCAGGTCGCAAATGCGACACCTGCAATTGGTCATATATGAGTTATACAGGATTTTTGGTTCATTTTTCAAAATTTCAAACTTACAAACCCTAGAGGCAATTTTTCAAAGAAATGTTTTCCCCAAATAATTGGTAAGTGATTCTAAACTATTTTCTTTTAATCTTTCACTACATTTCCTAAGATTTAAACCAAAATTCTTGTGTTTTCATGGTGAATATATGGTGTTTGGATAGAAATATGGATTTTTTAAAATGGGGATTAGACCTCAAATTGAGGTTGGACTCCAAAACAAATCACATAGCCGGGCTCAAGGGTGAATGGGTTGTCTAGTTTTTGCCTGAATTTTGCGTCCGGACCAAGCGGGCCTGGGAGTTAACTTTTGTTAAATTTTTCAATAATGACCTAAATTGAATTCCTTGGGATCGTTGGTAGTTCCTAAGGCTTAATTTAAATCGTTTGGTTGGTAATTTTCTAGATTCTATTAGTTCGGTGTCTTGTTTGAAAGTCAAAGCCATGGGTGCACTTTGGATTGATCCTTTCTATCACGACCCAAACCCAGACCCGATCGTGGTGGAGCCTCTCGTGGGGACAAGGCCAGCCAATGGAACCCAATTTATCCTTTCATAACAGTTAAAATAGTTCATAAGCAGTTTAAATATTACTTAATAATATTAATCAGCGGAAATTTAACCCGACACAGCCCTAATCGGGGTTTCACAAGTCACGAGCAACTATTAGAATTTAAACAAAACTACAAGGTCTGAAATATACAGAATAGGACAAGGAACAAAATGGGAGAAAAGCGGTGCCGCAAAAGTTGGTAGTCACCTCACTAAACTCCGATAACTCTGCCTCCGATCAGCCAAAACTCGTTATCGCGTGAAAAAATACCTGCATCTGCACGCGAGGTGCAGGGAGTAAATTGAGTACTCCAACTCAGTGAGTAATAAGGGTAAATAACAACTGATCAGTAAGAAATCACGTAAAGCAAACCATCATGCTATATAGCGGTAGTGTAAAACTCTTGAGAGAAACAGTGAATCCGTGAAATCTTTAGAAAATATCTTAGCTAAATTTAAAACCTCTTTTAAAAATGGTCTTTTTCAATGGTAACACAAATGAATGCCAAAAATAAATAGTGCAGATAAGCACAGAATTCCACCCCACGGCCACAACACTCAGTTGTCAAGGAATGCCAGAGTATTAGGTCTATATTGCAAGAAGTAGCACAAACCAACAGATAATAGCAGACAAAAAAGAAACACAAACCAATCAAACTGTACCGGTACCGCTGCAGCGTGCAGCCCGATCCATTTATCATCGACGGCGCTCACTGGGGGTGTGCAGACTCCGGGAGGGGCACCTTACGACCTAAGTGCAATATCAAGCCATCTTGTGGCATCAAATTTAGGCCCTTGGCCTTATATCAAATCAGTATCTCACTGCTGCGGCGTGCATCCCAATCCAAATGTATCCTCACAATACAGGCCCTCGGCCTTACTCAAGCAAAATCACGTAAGCCACTAGGGCAACAGTAAAATATGATGCTTTGCCCAAATACTATTAGAAATATCATTTCAAGTGTTAAAGTAAAATAAACTTGGCAGAGTCTTAAAAACAGTGAAAAATACATGACTGAGTTCAAGTTTAAAATTAAAATAGTGGGGAAATATCAAAAATAATACCCGTAGGGTTCAAATAGCTGGCATGAAGCCCAAATATGGCAATCAGCCCAAATTATGATGATGAAAAGTAAATTTTAGTCAAATACGCAGTAAATTCATTAATCGGTACAGACCAAGTCACAATCTCCAACGGTGCTCTACCCCACGCTCACTATCCGGTGTGTAAAATCAATTTACTTACAATGTTATGTGCAGCCTTACTTTCTTACTTGGTTATGTGAAGTCACAATTATAACATGGCCGGGAACCACACTAGTGGATCTTGAGGGGTGCCTAATATCTTCCCCTCAAGATAATTTCTAGCCCTTACCCAAACTCTGGTTCTTCAACTCAAACCCTTCTTAGTGTCCTAATGCACTTAATCATTAGGTGGTGACTCTTCAAACTCAAATACTCCAATTCCCCAAAAGGGAAAAGAGTTGTCCTCCCAAATGTTGTAAACCCGATTTTGTCGTTAAAAGAAAAAGGGGCCATCAACAGCATGGCGACTCTGCTGGGGAATTCTTTAGGCTTTTACCATTTCATGTTATTTGTGACTTCACTGCATCTTTGTTGTCTTTACTTAACTTCTTTATCTCTTCTTCTACAAAATTGACTTGGCTCTTTGTTTCTTTTCTTTAATGATTTCTTTTACCGCTTTCCTTCAATACTGTTGCAATTATGAGCAATTATTGTAATCATTATTTTATGAACGTGCAAATGCATGAAAACTTGTTTTATTCTTGTAAATTACATCTTCCACATCATATTCCACTCGTGCCAAATAAATACCATGACAACGCTTATAATGAGTGGTTGCGCCCTTCCGATATATCACCCCTAAATTTGGTAAAAGAGTATTTGCGGTAAAACCAATCGATCAGCAGTGCAGTCGACAGTTTTGTGCCTTTCCCTATTGAGTTTTCCGCTCAAGGGTACCGATCTAACACCCCATAGAAACCTTACTCTGTTTAAATTGTGCATGCATCACTGTCAAACCTTGCCGAGTCAGTTATGTTGTCCGCATAATGACTCTTTGAGATAGCCTTGTCTCAAGTCCACTGGGTTTTCTTGGAACCCAAATGGACATTACCATGTCTATGCACTTATTTGGGGAACTAAATGTTGCTTATGCCAATTATTGATATTTAAATAGTCGATTCTGGCGGGGGTAAGGGCCTAACACTTTTGTTTTGCAGAAAATGAGGCACAAAGTCCCCAGATTCGGCATGGTCGCCAACAGATACTTGGAGCATAGTGGATCTGGAAAGGAAATTCATCAAGAGGATCGAGGACTGCCAGAGTACTGAAGAAAATGAAGGTGGACACTTGGCTAGAGCCTACTTACTACTGGGACTATGTGAGATGGTAAAGCTTTTCAACGGAGCTAAAAATGCTGAGTCAGGGGAAGGTCCTTCTAGGACCAAATTGATAGGATTCTCTTCTTTTTGATTTAAATGCAATAATGCCAATGACCATTAGTGACATTTTATTTTCTGCAATTTTAGTGTCGTTTTGGGATTCGTCTTATTTTTTATCAATAAAATGAGGCATTTTGCATCATAAGTTCTCCAAATCAACTTGTCGCTAGGCCACCTCAGGCACAATGAGGCTCCCAAATTAGGACACTATTTATATTCTTGCACTATGTGTTTAAATACCGTAATTTTTTTCTCCTCATGGTCCATACTAACTTCTTACCTTTTTGTTTTTACGTTTTGTTTTATTTCCCTTCCACAAAGGTTAGTTTGTGCATTCTAGCATCATCATCCTACTCCACGAGATCCAAAGGCCCCCCCCTCCTCCTCCTCCGAGTCTTATCATAGACAAGAACAAGAAAAAAATGGAAGATTTGAGCAAAATCAGGAAGGAGAGCTCGGTAGAAACTTATCAGGGTATTCAGGTCTCCAAGGAAAGTGCCTCCCAGCTTGAACAAAAGTTATTGAAATTTCAGGAAGAACTGGACCAGGTTCGGAATTTGGCAAGCTTGTCATTTTCCCTCACTACCCCGGATGTCAACTTCCCCAACACTCAAAATCCCGCACCTCCTCAAAATATACCGAAACCACAAAACTAACCCGCTCCCCATCGCCACTGCAACACATGCCACACTTTAGGTAACACCCCATTGCTCATCCCTGAACCACTAAACTCCACAAATAACCATTTTTACCGTCATCACAACGACCCCATTTATGTGGAAACTGTGCCGCATCCTACTCAACCCATTTCAAGAACACCTGAGCATGATGACAAAGACTCTCTTATCAACAATCTGGCCGCAGAACTCAAGAAACTAACTAGCAGAGTTCATGGTGTTGAAGGAAGCAAGGGGATTGAGGGACTGAATTACGAAGACCTTTGCATTTAACCAGATATCGAATTGCCCGAGGGGTACAAACCTCCCAAGTTCGAGATGTTCGATGGCATCGGGGATCCCAGAGTTGATCCAAGGACCTACTGCAACAAAATGGTCAGAGTAGGAAAGGATGAAAATATTCGCATGAAGTTCTTTATGAGAAGCCTGAAAGGGGATGCCCTATCTTGGTATATTAGCCAAGAACGGAAAAAGTGATGAATTGGGTAAATATGGCATCTGATTTCATGGACAGATTCAGATTCAACATAGAGAATGCACCAGATGTGTTCTACATCCAGTATTTAAAGAAGATACCCACGGAGACATTCCGCGAGTATGCTACTTGTTGGAGATCAGAAGCCGCTAAGGTTAGGCCAACTTTAGAAGAAGAACAAATGAACAGGTTTTTCGTTCGGACTCAAGACCCATAGTATTATAAGAGATTGATGTTGATCAAAGGCCAGAAATTTTCCGATATCATCAAACTAGGGGAGGGGATCGAGGAAGGTATCAAAAGTGATATGGTCACTAACTTTGAAGCACAACAGGCTACCAAGAAGGCTCTACAGTCTGGTGGCACATCCAATAAAAGGGATGTGGGTGCCGTGATGGTTGCACAGGGGACAAAATCCCCAATCAAATACCAAACCTACCCATTACCTCCACTCACATATTAGCCTACCCTAAATTACCAAGCACCCTCATCCACTTACCAAGCTCCGCCACCTACTTATCAATCATCTCCACCTCCCGCATACCAGCCTACATCACCCAAATAATCCCAACCCGCACACGTCTACCAAGCCTACAATACCCAACAAGCTCACTATCAATCATGTCGCCAAAATTTCCCTAGACCCCAACCAAACTTCGACCGCAGACCTCCCAAACAATACACCGCCATTGCCGAACCTATTGACCAGCTGTATGAAAGGATAAAAGCTGCTGGTTACGTCACCCCTATCCCTACTATAACTCCAGAAAATCCTTCCCAATGGATCAACCAAAACAAAACTTGTGCATACCATTCCGGCATGGAGGGGCATATCATTGACGAGTGCCGCTCCCTTAAGGACAAGATTCAGGCTTTGATTGACAACAAGATCATTGTGGCGAAGAAGCCTACTCCGAATGTCCGCAATAGCCCTCTGCCTGACCACAAGGGCGGAGGTGTTCACATGATCGAGATAGAGGATGATTGGGACCCCAAAGGGTTGATCGGACTAATCGATGAAGGTGACGAGACAAAGAAATTAACGGTCACACTTAATCTGATTGTAGTCCAGATTCAGCCTTCTGAAGACATTGAAGTGAACATGTCCATACCATTCAATCTTGAAACACCATCTTCTACAAAGACGCCAGGACCAATTGAGGTTGAGTTTTGGTCCCCAAAGGCACCTTCGCCATTTGAAGTCGCTGTGTTACCTCCCAAAGCAAGGGTACCCATCCCGGTAGCAATGTCAGCCATAGCACCATTCCATACGAAGACCATCCCCTGGGATTAAGCAGTCGAGGCAAGGAGAAATGGAAAAGCCAACACCGGAGAAGTAGTTGCGGCGTAGGGTGTGACAAGAACCGGCAGGGTTTATACTCCGGAGCATTTAGGTTAATCTAGTAAGAAGGCCTCTGGACGGCCTATTGAAACTAGGTCCGATGATCTCTGGAGGAAAATACAAGCAAAAGAGTACTCAGTCATTGATCAACTGAATAAAACACCGGCATCGATCTCCATCCTAGCTCTTCTGCAAAGCTACGATGCATATAAGAATTGCCACAAAATCACTTTCCATGAAGACGAGTTGCCACCGGAAGGGCTGAGCTACAACAAAGCATTGCACATCACCGTATAGTGCGAGGATTATTTCATCACCAAGATTTTGATCGACGGAGGGTCCAACCTCAATATTTGTCCATTGGTAACTCTCAAAATATTGGGAAAAAGCCTGCATGAGATCAAGGATGGAGCCATCAACGTCAAAGCTTTCGATGGTTCCTAAAGGTCCACTATTGGGGAAATCAGTTAATGTCTGCAAATGGGACCGGCTTGGTTTGGCGCTGACTTTCATGTAATAGACGTTTGAGCATCTTACAACTTGCTCCAAGGACAACCTTGGATCCATGCCGCCGAGGCCGTAGCATCAACCCTACATCAGGCAGTGAAATTTGAGTGGAATTACGAAGAGTTGATTATTCATGGGGATGGTAGCAATCCCATATATAGTCGTCAAACCATCCCGGCAATTGGAGGAAAAAGGATGATAGGCGGAGAAACTTAACATCACATTGAGCGAATCAACGCCGTGGACAAGGATAAATGATGGGATAACAAGATTGAAAGCATACTGAATTGGAGCGGATATGAACCTGGCAAGGGACTCGACAGGAACCTCCAGGGAATCACCAAACCTATCAAGCTGAAGAAGCATGGTACCACTTTTTGTTTGGGATATGAGTATACCTGGAAAGAATTCGAAGAGTGGTCACCACCCTGGCGTGGTCCTTACTATTACTTATCTTGATGAACCGACGATTGTGACTTGCAATGAGATAACACAACAAAAGGATATAGACTAAGAAGAAGATGATATACCATAAGATGTTGTTAAAGAGGTTGAGGATTTTGAGAATAGACCTAAGTCCAACTTGGACTAGACTGAGGTTGTTAACTTGGGAGATATAGAAAATGTCAAAGAAATGCGCATCAGTATTCATCTGTCACCATTAGAAAAGAAAGAGTACACGGAATTTCTAAAGGGATATGAGGACATATTTTTCTGGTCATATGATGATATGACTGGTCTCAGTACATCTATTGTAGCTCACAAATTTCCAACCGATCCCACATGTCCCCCGGTAAAGTAGAAGCTCAGGAAATTCAAGCCAGATATGAGTTTCAAAATCAAGGAAGAAGTCACTAAGCAGGTAAAAGCTAAGGTTCTCAGGGTGGTAGAATATCTAACATGGTTAGCCAATAGTGTGCCAGTCTCGAAGAAGGACGGGAAGGTTAAAGTCTGTGTCGACTACCAGGATCTCAACCGGGTCAGTCCGAAAGATGACTTCCCCCTGCCAAACATACACATTTTAATCGATAACAACACTAAGCATGAACTGCAGTCTTTCGTCGATTGCTTCGTTGGGTACCATCAAATATGAATGGATGAGGAAGACGCAGAGAAAATGGCTTTCATTATGCTGTGGGGGATGTATTGTTACAAGATGATGCCGTTTGGATTAAAGAATGCTCGGGCCACCTACATGAGGACCATGAAGACTATTTTCCATGACATGATACACAAAGAGATCGAGGTATATGTAGATGACGTCATCATCAAATCCAAAAGAGCCACTGACCACATGGAAGATCTGAGGAAGTTCTTCAACAGACTAAGATGGTACAATCTGAAGCTAAACCCCGCCAAGTGTGCATTCGGGCTTCCCGTCTGAAAACTACTTGGGTTCATTGTGAGTCGTCCAGAAATAGAACTGGATCCGTCAAAAGTTAAGGCCATCCAAGAATTACCACCACCAAGGAACAAGAAGGACATGATGAGTTTCCTAGGGAGACTCAACTATATCAGCCGGTTCATAGCAGAATCCACTATAATCTATGAGCCGATCTTTAAGATTATGAAGAAGGACACTACTACCAAATGGACCAACAATTGTTAGAAAGCCTTCGACAGAATCAAGGAATACCTGTCAACACCGCCAATTTTTGTCCCGGCCGAACTAGATAGACCTCTATTGCTCTACCTTGCAGTCTTGGACGAAGCGTTCGGTTGTGTTCTGGGACAACATGACAAAAAAGGGAGAAAGGAATAGGCCAACTACTATCTCAGCAAGAAGTTCACCCCGTACGAGGCCCGATATTCTCTATTAGAGCGTACTTGTTGTGCTCTGACTTAGGTAGCTCATAAGTTGAGGCATTATTTCTATGCCTATACTACTTATCTCATACCAAGAATGGATCTGCTGAAGTACATCTTTCAAAATCCCAAGCCCATGGCTAGCTAGCCAAGTGGCATATCTTGCTTAGCGAATTAGACATCATCTACATGACTCAGAAAGCAATCAAAGGATGGGCACTAACAGATCACCTTGCTGAAAACCCTGTGGATGGAGAATACGAGCCTCTAAAGATGTATTTTCTTGATAAAGAGGTATCATTCATAGGAGAGTATATCGCAGAATCCTATAAAGGTTGGAGAATGTTTTTTGATGCAGCAGTAAACTTCAAAGGAGTTGGCATAGGAGCAGTCCTTGTATCTGAAACTGGTCAGCATTATCCAGTGTTTGCGAAGCTCAGATTCTCATGCACCAACAACATGGCCGAATAAAAAAGCCTGCATCTTAGGGCTCAAACTGGTTGTTGACATGAACGTTTAGGAGTTGCTAGTGATTGGGGATTCTAACCTGCTTATACATCAGGTCCGAGAAGAATGGGCAACCAAGAATTCCACGATACTCCCTTATCTGCATCATGTACAGGAGTTGAGGAGGAGATTCACAAAGATAGAGTTTTAGCATGTCTTTAGAATCCGGAATGAGTTTGCTGACGCATTGGCTACCCTGGCGTCCATGATACAACATCTAGACACAAATTTCACTGACCCTATTCCTTTGAAGATCCATAATCAGCTGGCTTATTGTGCCCATGTCGAAGAAGAAGCAGACGGAAAACCTTGGTTCCATGATATCAAGGAATATTTAGCCACATGGGAATATCCAGAACTTGCAAACGCTACTCAGAAGTGTGCACTTCAAAGGTTATCCAACAATTGCTTTCACAGTGGAGGAATCCTGTACATGAGGACTCCCGATTTGGGATTATTAAGGTGTGTTGACCCAAAGGAAGCAGGCTATTGGAAGAAATTCATCCAGGGACCTGCAGCCCACATATAAACGGTTTTGTCTTAGCCAAGAAAATACTCCGAGCCGGTTATTTTTGGATGACTATGGAGATGGACTGCATCCAATACGTCCGAAAGTGCCATCGCTATCAGATACATGCATATATGATAAAGGTGCCTCCTAATAAGCTTAATGCAAGAAGTTCACCATGGCCGTTCGCCGCTTGGGGAATGAATATTATCGGACCCATCGAGCATGCCGCATCAAACGGACACAGGTTCATTCTAGTGGCAATTGATTATTTCACCAAATGGGTTGAAGAAGCATCATACAAGGCAGTGACTAAGAAAGTCGTGGCAAAATTTGTCCGCGACCGTAGCGTTTGTCGGTTCGGCATCCCAAAGTCAATCATTATTGATAATGGTTCCAATCTCAATAGTGACTTGATGAAAGCAACGTGTGAAACATTCAAAATCAAACACAAGAATTCTACAGTCTACAGACCTTAGATTAATGGAGCTGTAGAAGCGGCCAACAAGAATATGAAAAAGATACTAAGGAAGATGATAGAAAAACATAAGCAGTGGCACGGGAAGCTATCATTCGCTTTATTGGGGTACCGCACCACAGTTCGCACATCAACTGGGGCAACTCCTTAGATGTTGGTGTATGGTACAGAGGCAGTCATTCCCGTCGAGGTAGAGATTCCCTCCCTGAGGATTATACAGGAAGCAGAACTTGAAGACGCAGAATGGGTAAAGAGCCGCTACGAGCAGTTAGCCCTTATGGATGGAAAAATAATAAACGTAGTTTGTCATGGTCAACTTTATCAGAACAGAATGTCCAAAGCCTTCAACAAAAGAGTCAAGACGAGGCGATTCGCACCGAGGCAGCTGGTGTTAAAGAAGATTTTTCCACATCAAGATGAAGCCAAAGGGAAATTCTCTCCCAACTAGCAAGGTCCGTACATAGTTCACCGGGTTCTGATAGGAAGAGCCCTCATACTTGTAGAAATAGATGGAGAAGTCTGGCCGAAGCCAATCAATTCAGATGTAGTGAAGTGATTCTATGTGTAACCATTATGTTTACTTTGTTTAGCGACACTACCCCAATGAAGACAACGCCGAGCAGGATAAGCGAAGTCCACGAGAAGACAGGCTAACCTTCCCCCTTTACAAAACTCACGATTTTTCTTTGGATGCAGGCAGCCAAGACATAAAAGCGTCATATACGATTACGTACTCATACTTTCAGGAATACAACTCTCAGAACCATCGCCTATTTATAATTGCTATTGGTACTAGATATCCCAGCGACCACAATACAGTAACCAGCTATCAGCTATCACCTATCAGCTAAGAGATTTCATCATTATTCACTTCTATTCTTCTGCATTGCATAAGGCTACCTTTCCGCCTTTCGAGACTAAGCTCTGTCTCCATTTGCATTCTTGTATTGCATAAGGCTACCTTTCTGCCTTCCGAGACTAAGCTCTGTCTCCATCTGCATTCCTACATTGCATAAGGCTACTATTCTACCTTTCGAGACTAAGCTCTGTCTCCATAATTGCATAAGGCTACTCTTCTGCCTTCCGAGGTTAAGCTCTACCTCTAGTCTCCATAATTACATAAGGCTACTCTTCTGCCTTCCGAGGTTAAGCTCTACCTCTATTTGCATTTCTCGCATTGCATAAGGCTACTCTTCTGCCTTCCGAGGTTAAGCTCTACCTCAATTTACATTTCGCGGATTGCATAAGGCTACTATTCTGCCTTTCGAGACTAAGCTCTGTCTCCATTATTACATAAGTCTACTCTTCTGCCTTCCGAGGTTAAGCTGTACTTCCACAACTGCAATGGCTGAAAGATCGCCATTTATGTTTACACTTTACATCGGCTGAAATACCGCCACTTCACTTAAATCTCGCATCAGCTAAAAGATCGCCATTTATGTTTACACTTTACATCAGTTGAAATACCGCCACTTCATTTAAATCTCGCATCGGCTGAAAGATCACCATTTATGCTTACCCTTTACATCGGCTGAAATATTGCTATTTCCTTTAAGTCTTGCATCGGCTGAGAGATCGCCAAATCCTGCATTTCATGGGCTGATAGATCACCAAATTGTCCAAAGGCATCATTGTTCGGATGCACCATTTGCATACCCCGAGAGCACCATGTTATGGCCTGAGGACCCCATTTTATCTTTATCATATCATTATTCAAAGGCATCATAGTTCGGAGGCGTCATTCTCATAGCCCGAGAGCATCATTTCATGGCTTGCGAATCCTTTATTATACGCTTCAAGGCCCAGGATGTCATGATCTGAGGACATCATCCTAATCGTTCAAAGACAACATTCATGGTCCAACGAGAACTTGCATCACATTTAAATTTATGCACAATATATGTTTGTATTGCTCATCTGCATGTACGCCAGCTAGCAACATCCATCTCAACAGGATAAATCCTGCTCCTGTTTTCGCAGCCCACCAGACTTCAACCACCATTCTCAACCTAGACATCGCTTCCGTCTTTTCGAAGATCCCTATTGGCATATTCCGTCAATGGATCCTGAACTACATGTGGCCTGATTCCTGTAAGACCAAAGATATGTAGGTAGCTCAAGAACCAGAGCTTGGTCAAAATTCTTCAATCGTTTCATTCGATCAAAATTGGCCATCATGTCTTTACCCGACAACCCTTTCATCCTTCCCGGGTAAAGAGGGGCAGCTGTCGATACCTAATTTTTTCCTATATATTTTTATACTCAAAATACTTTCAAAATAGCATGTGTATGAATATATAAAACATGCCCAAGAGCTTTGATACTTTTCCGTAATTTTTAAGATTTTAAAAAATCAATTTATTGTCCATTCTAGAAGTACAAAAATCAATAGTTATTCCCAAAATTATCATTTTGGTGAATAATTTATTTTATTCACATATTTATACTAAAATATAGTTATGCTAATTTTTATATATTTTTACAAATTTATTTGGTATTTTTAAAGTCAAATTGCATATAATTGCAATTATAGCATATTTTATGATTAATAGTATTTTACAATTATAAAATTATTCCTAGTCTTTTTAGATTAATGTTTATATATTATTAATCACTTCAGTGCTTTTGATTTATTTTTAAAATTATTTTAACTATTTTTATAAAACAAAAAGGGGGGAAATTGGCTATTTAACACAGCCATTTCTATTTCAATTGTAACCCCAATTTAACCCCAATTCTACCCAATTAAAATGACCCAATTCCATTTTTTCAACCCAAGCCACGACCCATTTTCAAACCCGCCCGACTTCTCCTTTAATCCTGGCCGTTGACCATTTTGATCAACGGCCGTGACCCGTTATTTCTTTTTTTAATTCCCATACCCCTCTAACCCTAACTCATTTGTACCAAAGACGCCGCCTTTGAACTCCCTTCATCTCCCAAATCCTCTCTAGCCCTCCCTAAAACCCTAGCTGATTCCCACCTATTTCCGGCATGATTTCACCGGAATCCATGTCATTCCTAGCAATTGATGGCTTGTTCTCACTCTCCCTCACCATTAAAACTAGGCCACGCGAAGGTTGAAGGACGATTTCAGTAGCTCCCTTTAGATCTATCTCAGATCTGTAAGATCTATGGCCTCTCCGGCCATTTTCCGGCGTGTTCGAGCAATATGAATCTTTTCGACTCAGGATCCGACTTTCCTTAAGACCTTCTCATTCCAGGGTCTTCTCTGCTGTTTTTAAACCGTCTAAGGTTCTATACTTGCCTATTTCTTTTAGATTTGTTACATGCTTGGCCTTTACATGACGTTTTAAGACTTTTCCCCAAATTTCCTTTTCAAATTTGTTCAAATTCGATTTTTAGGGTTTTTGAAAAAAATTCTTTAAGTGTTTTCTAACTCTTTTGTTCTCTCTTTATATGCATTTTATACCCGTATGTTCATTTCTTATTGTGATCGAGTTTGCTCTCTCTTATTTCTTTTCTGATTATGCAAGACTTTCTTTTTCCGTTCTTTGTTCTCATGAAACTCGGTTTGTTGTTCTTCACTCTTTGCTATATGTATTTAAGTTTGTGCTCTTTGATTTTGTTTTGCCTTACTGAGTTTTGTTGATGTTCCTGCTTATCAGGTTTTTACCTACTTTGCTCAAAACTTCTGAAATTTGTTTGAATTCCAAGTTTTACTCAAAGCATGACTTTGAATCAATGTTTTGCTATCGCGTATGTTTGCCTCTCAGAGGTCTTTGAAAAGGATCACTGATTCTCTCTCAGAGACCTTGATCTCTCATCTCTGATTCTATTTGTGACCCTAAATATTTGGGTCTTTTCTTTGATAAGTGGCACTAAGGTTTCACTTTGGGACCCTAGGTTTTCAGACTCGCCGTGAGTCTGTAATTGAAACTCGAAATCCTATTTGCTTGTGACTCTGAAACTTTCATTGTTGGACTCTTTCTTTGTTTGAACTGTATGCTTTATATATAAGAAAAACTCTTCTTTCAAAAGGTTCTCGCCAACCGAGTGATTGATTCTGAAATCCCTTTAATAAGGCTAATGATTCCTTACTGATTTCTTTTGATTGAACCTCCTTTACCCTACTGGCTGTTACTTTGTCTTTTGTGTAAAAACCCCATGTTTGTGATGTTTTCCTTAAATACATGATCTTCTATAATTTTGCACCAATCTTTGAATTACTTCTATACTTGTATGCCTCTTTCCTTAATTATTTGGGATTCCTTGTGATTACAATTGGATCCGGGATCCTCTTGATTGATTCTTTTTGAATTGATGCCCTATTTTACTTTATAAACACACTATTATTTAAACTTTCCTTAATTGTTCACTATGTATTTGACCTTGTTTTTGCACTATATGGTTTCTTTGCCCTAATCAGCCCTATTGAACTGATTTCTTTTCCTTACTCTGCCCTGACTAACCGTTTGAACTAGACTCCTTAATTAAGGGATTCCGGTAGTCATAATTAGCACTAATTGATTGCTCTTTCCATGTTTGTGCACTCTTTGCCTATGTGTTGCTCGTTTTCAAAAAACTATATAAAGACCTAGTCTTCCCTCTTTACACATACTGAAAGACACACGAAAAAAACACACTTCTAAATACTTACTTTCTTGCAACACATTTTGAAATCAACACTTGGCTTTGTCTGAGATCTTTTGGAATTACTTTGATTGCAACTTGGCTCTCTCAAGGCTACTGTCTTCTTATTTGTTTTCCTTTGGAATTGGTATGTCTTTTATTTAAGTTTTCTGCTTCACCCCTCTGTGTTTACTTTAGAGTCTCAGACTTTTGTTTAGCAATTTGTGCCAAATACTGCCTGCTTTTGCTTCTATTTCTGCTATGAATCCCTACCCCTATTCCCTCCTATGTGCCTGAGTTAAGGTCATGGCCTGGCAGTATCTTAATTACTACCCAGGACATAACCCGATCCACAATGGATCCTAACTCTCAATGCTTGGCTAATAGGCTGGTCAGGGGTGTGCCGGCATTCCAATTGCTGGGCATGACCACTAGCTTGCCATGCCTCTCCCTTGCCCCTGTGCACTTACACTTACTCTTAGACTCTTAAGTTCTATCCCTCTCTCATGAGCCTTGCTTTGGGACCTTCAGTTCCCTCTGAATTGGGACATATGAGGGCTGGCATTTCCATACTGCACTATATTCTTAATTCTGCAATGTTTTGGGGTATAAGCACTGTCCGGAATCCTTTGAGATTCTTAGGAACACTGACACACCCCAAATATGAGAAAGTCTTTTGGAAATCTGATCCTGAAAGTTGGTTTATCTCATATTATTGGACTTTGAGTCTGAATTAGGCTATTTGGATGTAGTTGGAACTTCTGACGTAATTTTTACTTTTCCTTTCTGATTCATTCCGGACTGTACTAACTTTTAATAACTATTGGGGGTGGTTAGTGAAAAGGGGAGGGTTACTTATTATATGCATAAAGGTAGATATCATGCTCATTAGGTATTTACTTCTGCAAATCATGGCAATTTCTGCACTTCTATATTTTTCATATAGAAATCCCGTTTTAGGTTCTGCACTTCTACATTTTTCATATAGAAATCCTATTTTAGGTTCTGCACTTCTACATTTTTCATATAGAAATCATGTTTTAGGTTCTGCACTTACAATGTTTTTCTATAGAAATCCTGTTTTAAGTTCTGCACTTTTGCATTTTTAGAAATCCTGCCTATAAGTTCTGCATATATATCATATCGATAACTTTTTGCATTTCCACATCATATATAGAAAACATGCCCATAGTATTCTGTATTTCGCTTATCACATAGAAAGCATATCCATAGGGTTTCCTGAATTTTGTATATGTACCCATCATTAGGCAAACGATATATAAGTTTAAATAATAAAATCAGTGTTTAGATATCATGCCTATAGGATTTCTACTTTTTTTTTGGTAAAAATCAGTCACAGTTAGAAAGCATTCCTATAGGATTAATCAATCAATCTGAATCCCTTAACTCTCTAATAAGTTTAAAACTAGTAGCAACGTTGTTTAAAACCATGCAGAATTTATGTCCCTGCTACTAATAAATCTGCTTCTGAAACCAGTATCTTTCTCTCGTATTTAGATGTCCTGCCTATAGATCTCACTTAGGAAAACTTTTGGTAGTTAATTAACTATATCAAGTCTTTGATAACTACATCCAGACAAGGCTAATTTGGACTCCTCATCTGAAAATATGCGATGAATCAGCATTCTTACGTTAAGTTTAATTAAAGACCTAACCAGTATTTGAAGTCATGCTAATTTGGACTCCTCATCTGAAAATATGCGATGAATCAGCATTCTTACGTTAAGTTTAATTAAAGACCTAACCAGTATTTGAAGTCATGCTAATTTGGACTCCTCATCTGAAAATATGCGATGAATCAGCATTCTTACGTTAAGTTTAATTAAAGACCTAACCAGTATTTGAAGCCATACTATGTATTTTCCTTTAAGTGAGGAGGCACGTGTGAGCCCTAACTGCTGTTTGTTTCCCCCTATTTGATTATATGTTTTGTTTCTCGCCTAGATTTTTATCCTTTCTTAAACTTCTAAAAAGTCCTAATTCCCTTCCCTTTAGGACTAGTAGTCCCAAATGCCTCCGAGACTGATAAGATCAGGGCGGGTAATAGCATGCAATAAGTAACAAAACCCTTTCGCGTTTAATACCTTAACGGGATAGGAAAGGGTAGATATGGATATGATGACCAGTGCGCTAATACCACGTGTAGCCCCTCTTCGAGGAGTGATTATCTGGTATTGCATTGATGTGATCCATATTTTTTATAAACCTAGGACCCCCTTCCCTTTACTTGTTTACATTCGTTCAAATGATTTTTTTATTTCTGCTTTCTTTACCTTCTTCAAAAATCAATTTACTTACAATATTATGCAAAAACACATTCTATTTGAGCCTTACTTGCTTAATTGATTATGTGAAGTCACAATTATAACATGGACGAGAACCACACTAGTGGATCTTGAGGGGTGCATAACACCTTCCCCTCGAGATAATTTCTAGCCCATACCCAAACTCTAGTTCTTCAACTCAAACCCTTCTTAGTGTCCTAATGCACTTAATCATTAGGTGGCGACTCTTCTAACTCAAAGACTCCAATTCCCCAAAAGGAAAAAGAGTTGTCCTCCCAAATGTCGTAAACTCGATTTTGCCTTTAAAAGAAAAAGGGGGCATCGACAGTACAGTAAAAGTTTCACAAAAAATGGTCAGGCTGACCCACCTTCTATTTCAGATGAAGAAGCACAGAGGCTTTGGTTGGATGTTATCGTTGGTCCTGGAAAGGTAATAGCATACAACCGTCTAGAGAGATAATTTCAACACTACAAGGATGGATTGCAAGGTATAGGGACTTCCACACAAGGTGAGACACTTTATAGGTCGACTTTCTAGTATTAGCAACTAGAATACTACAAATATAGTCTGAATGAAATACAACTATTTGAAACAAAATAAAGGGTAAAGATAGAATAGAATGGAACTTCAGGGACTACGAATGCCGTGCAGCTCTACCTCAAGTCTCTTGAGCAGGTCGATCCGGGCAAAACTCCTATACACGTTATTGGGACCAACAACGGGATCTGCATATGAAGTGCATAAGTGTAGTATGAATACAACCGACCCCATATACTCTATAAGTGTCAGGCCTAACCTCAACGAAGTAGTGGCGAGGCTATGGCAAGACACTCACCATAAACCTGTAAGAATAATAATAAAAGATAACAAAAATATAAGAAAGCAAGTAAACTTATAAGAATGAGACTCGACGGTTAACTAAAAGAGGGACCTAGAATAATATCATCTTAAAATTCTCTTATCACATTACCGGAATGGAGCATTACAACTATAATACTACAACACATCATACTCCATTGTGAGCGCAACCCGATCCCAACAATATTACAATATCTATTGTGGCTTGCAACTCGATCCTAATATCATATAAATATATATTGCAGCATGCAATTCGATCCCATTGCCAATCCATTTCAATAATGTTGGGGCGCACAACCCATTTCCAATATCAACTCATTAACATGAACAACTCAACACAACCAATAACAAAATCCTAACACAAAAGTTACTAAAGCGTGCATAGTACCAAGGATCTACTAGTACAAAAGATAATAACCAATACCATTTACTCATAAACATCAATAATTCACTAACACAGAAATAGTCAAAGGACTCACATAGTTGGACACAATATAGTAAGTACAACAATTAAGGTAAGGACAATAAAGGCCAGCAAAGACAAGAATCAATGAAGATATATAATTCATACAAGTAGAGCCATATAGTAGGTAAGCAGGTATTGATTGAAGAATGAATGAATTGACACATGTAGCAATTAATTGACAGGTAACAATTAAGGCATGAATAACACGTAAGGCATGAAAAATAAGTAAGGATATGTAGCAAATAAAATCATGCAATGAAACATAGCATAGAATAAGTAAAGATATGCAAGTAAATAGCCCAACCTGCATGCTTGAACCCAAAACAACACATATGCACTTGTGACCTCGCATATATGGTGTTTCCAGACTTTATCAAATAGACCAAAGAAGTCCTAATTCCCCTCAAGTCAAAGTTAAATATGACACTTACCTCCTGGTGCAACCAAAACAGTAGTCAACCACGACTTTTCCTTTAGAACAAGCCTCCAAACCAACCAAATCTAGCCAAATATCATTCAAACAATTCAATATAAACTGGACAAACTACCCACGAATGAAAAGGTTCAATCTTTAGCTAAATTAAAAAAGTCAACAAAAGTTAACCCCGGGCCCGCTTGGTCAAAACCCGAGATTCGGACCAAAGCTCGATTACCCATTCACCCTGAAACCCAAATGTGTGATTTGTTTTGAAATTCAAACTCAATTTGAGATCTAAATCTGAATTTTACATAATTTCTAAATTCTACCCAAAACCCCTTATTTCTACCATAAAATTACTAAATTTGATGTTAAAAATTCATGAAAAGTAATTGAAATTGATTGAGAAGTTATTAGAGATGCTTACCAATAAAGTTGGCAAGAACAAGTTCTTCAAGAATCGCCTCTACATAGCTTAGGGTTGAAAAACAGTGTAAATTGAGCTAATTCCCAAACTTATCCTCTTTTACCTAGCTGTAGACATCGCATTTGCGAACACTTATTCGTAAATGCGACACACCTATCGCAAACGCAATTAGTGCGTCAGATGCATAGAAGTTGCAAATGCGACAAAAACTATGCCTTAGCGAGTCACCCCTTCATCACAAATGCGGTCAAAGGTTCGCATTTGAAAAATTGCCCAAGTATAGAGTCCAGTCGCAAAAGCAACCAATACATCGCAAAAGTGATCCTGGCAGGTCCTCAATTGTGAACTTTTTTTCTCAAATGCGAAGATTGCCCTACCCAGCCCATTATTGCAAATGTGAGCTCGACTTTGCAAAAGTGGAGTTTGTATTTGCGAAGAGGACCTTGCAAATGAGCGACCAACAGTTCAACACTAGAAAATGATACACACCAGCTATTCTGAATTAATCTGCAACGCCTCTGAAATTCACTCGAGCCGCTAGAGCTCCAAACCAAATATGCACACAAGTGTAATAACATCATATAAAGTTTTTCTCTACCACAAATCATCATAATAACATCAATTAACAAGAATCGATCCTCTACTCAAGATTTTAACTTCAAACACAATTTTCACCAATTTTCACATAATATGTCGAAATGTGCTTGGGTCACCCCGGACTACAAAAAACATGCGTACCAGTCAAAAAACAATTGTTACAACCCGGAATCCAAAACTCGGGATCATGGTGGCGCCAAACATCTTCTTACTAGGCAAGCCGACGTGATATAGATAATTAACCAATTTTATCAATTAAAATAAAAAAATTATATTCAATGAGAAATAGATGCAAAACTTAACACTATGCGAATATAAACATTGTGATACTAACTACTCCCAAAAATTCAGAGTCACGAGTTCATGAGCAACTAGAAGTCTACAAGCATAGTCTGAAATAAATAAAAATGTTCGAAAGAGATAAACTGTCAAAGTAGGAAATAGAATGGGACTTCATGGTCTGCGAACACTAGAAAATCTACCTCAAGTCTTTGAAGTGAATGTGTTATGAGCCATCGCACCTTAAGCACCACTGGACCAACACTACTACCCGCACAGGAAGTGCAGAAGTGTAGTATGAATACAACTAACCCAATGTACTCCATAAGTTTCGAGCCTAACCTTGACGAGGTAGTGATAAGGCTATACAAGACACCTACATAAAAACCCTGTACAAGTATATATAAAGCAGCAATATAACAAGAAGAATGATAGAATATTAACTGGGAGGGGACATGCGAAAGGATAAATATATCATAAAAATGGCAAGTACGATATCATGAAATAACATCATCCGAATTAAGAAACAGTATAACAAAGAGAATCAGCAAAACCGGAAATAAAATTAAATAGTGTTATAAAAATTGCATGACATCACACTTCGTGCTTTTACTCTCGTACTCACCATGTAATATCATGAATATAATGGCACGACATCAACCTTTTTGCTTTTACTCACTTGGTACGGCATCACCCTTAGTGCTCTTACTCTCAAATCTCTCGATATGTGATAATGAATGCAAATAAGGCACAACACATCCTTACACTTTTCTCTCTTCCTCACCAAGCATCAATATAAATTCGAATAACCAAAAACAAAGCAGGGAATAATCTCACTTCAAATATGGTGCCATGATATTAAACTTCAACTTCCAAAATATTCAACTTCCTTAAAATAAGCAATAATTACGAAATGATTAATTAATAGATGTAATAATCTAATCTAAGCATGTATAACATAATAAACAAACAATATAGTACAAGGAAACAATTTGCACCCGCATGCTTTAACCCAAAAATAACGCATAGGTACTCGTCATATCACATATACGTTGTTCCCAAACATAAAACACATAGCAATAGACCAACAAGTCCAAATCCCTCAAGTCAAGGTTAACCACAACACTTATCTCGCTCTACAATCAAAAAGTCGATCAAACATGGCTTTGCCTTTTGAACAAGCCTCCAAACTAACCAAATCTATCAAATTATAGATCAAATGTTTCAAAATAAGCGTTAGAAACTATCCATTAATGAAAAAGGATTAATTTTGATCATTTTTAAAAAGGTCAACAAAAGTCAACCCTAGGCTCCCCTGGTCAAAAATTGAAATTCGGGCCAAAACCCAATTATACATTCACCCCCAAGCCCGATGATGTGATTTGTTTCGAAATCCAACCTCAATTGGAAGTCTAAATCTTATTTTACAAAAATCCCCAATTCTACCCAAATCTCTAATTTCTACCATGGAAATCCTAAATTTGATGTTGAAATCTCATAAAAAGTTGGGAATTGAAAAGAAATTGATTAAAGTCACTTACCAATAAATTTGGGAAGACATGTCTCTTGGAAAATAGCCTCTAGAGTGATTAGGGTTGAGCAATAGTGTGAATTGAGCAAAGTCCCGATTTTTCCTCTATTACTCAGCTACAGATGTCGCAATTGTGAAGTCTTGTTCGCAAATTCGAACCCTGTTACACAAGTCGAGAAGACACAATTGTGATAAAAAGATCGCAAATGCGAGGACCCCCACTTCGCAATTGTGGCCAAAATCTTCACAAATGCGAATATGCTCTACTGTTGCCAGGCATGGCAAATGCGACCAGGTGATCGCAAAAGCGATCCTGATCAGTTCTCAATTGCGAACATTTTCCTCACAAATTCAAGGCTACACATTCACAAGCCCTGCTAGCAAATGTAAACATTTGTCCGCAAATACGAGCCGTACCTTGAAAATGCGAGATCTGCATCAGACTGTCAGGAACCATAATCCCTCCGATGGAGTCGTGATTGAACCTAGTCCCTAAAACTAGTTAAGCCTAACATATATCGAAATAATACAAGTTCTACTAACAACTATTAGATATGAACCAAAAGTTTCTAAATAAACCAATAGTCTCAACATGATACAATATCCCAAAACTGATAGTACAAGTCATAAGCCTTTCTAGGAGCCATTATACGTAATGAATACATCACGGTTCTGGAATAAAAGGAAATAATTGAAATAAATACAATAAAAGGTGACTTCGGAGCCTGCGGCGAATGCCCAGTAGGTGTACCTTGAAGTCTCCAGCCACACAAGGCATAAGTCTCAAAACCAACTCGATCCAAAATACCCGATTCTGCAGAAAAATGTGCATAAGCATAGCATGAGTACACCACCGTGGTACCTAGTAAGTATCAAACCTAACCTCGGTAGAGTAATGACGAGGCTAGGTCAAGACACCTAATGAACATGTAAACCTGTGCAGGATATGACATAAAGCTAACATGGAAGGAGTATCAACATAATTCCAACATTAGATAGAAATCAGATCACAAATAGTATTAACGATAAGGGGAAATGAATGGCAACGAGAAATAACCAAGTAATTGAATAACAACATAGTCGGGGTACAGATGAAGTATAAATATGTCCAAGTGGGAAAAACGATGTCAACTCAACCAATCAACTCATTTCTAATACACGAATTTAAACAATCCCACTTCTCGTAATCTCATATTATAAATTACAAGCTCCAAATCTTTAACACACGTGGCACCTTGTGCTCACATTTTTCATCTCACTTTGTCTGGTGAAACCAACGTACTACTTGGTACATAATATCCGTGTCAAATAACTTCACCTATCATGTAAGGGCAAAAATATCGAGCAAGAGGTACAATAAGTGCTAACAACGTCAAATAGAGCATGTAAGAGTAGCCTTAAAATGAGATACCTCATGTTATGACAATTTAATCAAAGGCATGGAAAGAGACTAAACAATCTAAACCGGTCAATACCACATATAGACCGCGTATCCACTAGTCACTTTGCGTACAAAGCTTTCACATAGCAAGATAGAACAATTAACTCAATTCCAAAGGGGTGGTTTCCCCCCACATAAAGTTAGACAAGACACTTACCTCAATCGACCAACTCAATAGTCAATTTAGCTTTTCATTTACTAATTCACAACCGCTCGGCTCAATCTAGCCAAAGATGACTTAAATACATCAAACAATGCAAGAGAAAACAAATTCAATTAAGAAAGCTATGATGCGTATACAATTTGCAAAAAGTCAACAAAAGTCAACCCCGGGCCCGCACCTTAGAACTCGATAAAATTCAGAAAACTCGAACATCCATTCGGATTCGCGTTCAATCATACAAAAATTATCAAATTCCGATACCAATTCATCCTTCAAATCATCATTTTACATTTTGAAAGATTTTACAATTTCCCCTAAGTTTTCCTTTAGATGCACATGAATTTTTTTTTAAATCTAAGGTATAATCACAAAATATACTTGAAAATTGATTATAAGTACTTACCTAATGGTTTGGTACGAAAATCCTTCCACAAAATCTCCTCCCATCGAGGCTAGGGTTCAAAATATATCAAAATGAAGCTAAAACTCGGAATGCTCAGATATATGCAGGCTGCAAATGTCGTAATTGCAAACCCCGCAAAAGCGAGCATTTTATCGCAAAAACGAAACATGACGTTTTCCTCTAAGTTCCCATTTGCGACCAAATACTTTGCAAATGCCAAAAGAGAAAATTTGCAAATACGAGTGAGTTCTTCGCAAAAGCGAACTCTTCCCCAGTAGTCCAGGTTCGCAAATGTGAGGCTGCTTCACAAAAGTGGTCGCATTAGCGATCATAGCATTGCAAATGTGATGAAAGCAAAACCAACACTCAAGAATTTAACAAAATCAAACTGAAACCATTCCAAAACTCACCCGATCCCTCGAGGCTTTAAACAAAACACCCACACAAGTCTCAAAACATAACATAAACTCGCTCACGCGATCAAAATACCAAAATAACCTCTAGAACCATGAATCGGATACCAAAACATATGAAAATCATAATGAACTTGAAGAACTTCTAGAATCGCAGCCAAGCGTCCGAACAATATCAAATCAACTCTAAATGGTGCCAAATTTAGATGGCAAGTTCTAAATGACAAAACGCGCCTATTCCAAGTTATCAAACTAGCATCCAACTCGATATCCTGAAATTCAAACAATGGTCAAACTTAGGAAAATTCTAAATATTTAAATTTTCAACTTTCGCCAACTGATGCCGATATCTTTTAGACACATCCAATTGAAATTCCGGCATACGCCCAAGTATAAAATCACCATCCGGACTTTCAAGTACCATCAAAACTCTGATCTGAGGTCAAATACTCCAAAGTCAAACCTTGGTCTATTCATTTAACTTCGAGCTTCTCAAATGAGAGTCACTTCTCAAAATCCTTTCTGAACTCCTCAAAAACCCGAACCAATGATGCATGCAAGTCATAACATGCTGTGTGAAGCTACTCATGACCTTAAACTGTCGAGCTGGATGTAATTTCTCAAAACAACCAGTCAGGTCATTACGTCCTCCCCCACTTAAGCATAAGTTTGTTCTAGAACGTGCCATGAGTCATTTCAAAACTATCTCTAGGTTTAACCCTTTAACTGGGGCTATTAATTTCTTGAGTTCACCCCAATTCCTTGTTAGCCGGGTTTTTCTAGACTTAGTCCCTCTTTCTCAAGTAGAGACTAAGTCATAAAGGCATGAATCAGTGTTTGCAACCACCAATTCCGTAGTTCTACCAAGAACTAGGCTAAATACTAATAACTCATACATATTCAAGACCTAAAATTCAAGATCCATCAAATACCCACACTAGGGTTGGGTCGCAACCCTAGCTATGGGTTTAGCTACTCTTGGAAATAACAAAAAAGAAAGAAGAAATGAAGATAAAATTCATAATACTAGATTAAAATATGAAAATCTAATGTTGAGATATTATTATAGTACAAAATTTCCCAAAATGGAATTTCCAGCTGTCTCATGTGTTCAGCAAAAACATAACTTAACCTAAAAATATCAAAAATATATATTTATACTAAGCTAAAAGTTTTGGACAAAAATACCCCTGCAGAGGTTTTGCGGCCGCATAATTTTCATCGCGGCCGCACTCTAGCTTTTGTGGCAGTGTAATTCTGTCCGCAGTCTACATTTTTAACCTCTGGATCTGGGTTGAGTATGATTTCTTGGACCGCATACTTTCCATCGTGGCCGCATAGTAGATTTTCGCGGCTGCGTAATTCTGACGCGGACCGCACTTCTTTCTTTTGCTCAAGTTGTGAGCTCTCTTAAATTCATGCACCGTGATCCATATAATTTCCATCACAGCTGTAGTTAGACTTTCGCAGTCGCACATTTCTGGCGCGGACTTCGCTCCCATTTGGCTTGAAAATGCACTCTCTGAATCTCTCTTTCGCGGATTGCATATTTGTGATCGCGGTCGTGGCCACACAATAATTGTGAGGTCCGCATTTCAATTTTCTTGGCCGAGTCTTGGTTTTTGTTCCAGTTTTGACTTCGTTATGAGTTGATTATGCTTCATTTGGCTCATTTTGAACAATCCCTTCAAGCAAGCATATTGCTTTAGTTTTGGGGGATGCCTTTACGCATTTTAGGCCCAAAACACAGGTAAAAGAGAATAAATGATAGGTTAAAATCCCTACTTATCAGTTGCCCCATTCATTCAGCTCTTCCAGCCGCAAGTGGTATTCCAACTCCTCCTAGAATTCAGGAGCTTTATTATGCACCTCTAGTATCTGGTGTGTCTCCTGCATGGGGTGCTATTAACGGTCAGTCTAGCGGACTTGGCCCAAGCCAGTCACAATCGCCACGTCCTCCTAGAGCTTGTTTTGAGTATGGAGACACTCGTCATATGGTGAGGGATCAACCCAGACTTAGGATGGGTGCACCTCCACATACTTCTCAACCATAGTATGCTCTACTAGGTCCTCAGGATATGATTACAACACTAGCAGCCACCCTACCTACTCAGCCAGGCCAAGGTGGAGATCAGGGAAGTAGAGTTGGCCCTAGAGGAAGAGGCCAAGCCAGATACTATGCCCTTCCTTCTTGTACAAAGGCCGTTGCTTCTGAATCTGTCATTACAGGTATTTTTTCAGTCCATTAGTTCAATTTGATCCAGGCTCCACTTATTCCTATGTGTCCTCTTGTTTTGCCCTTTATTTGGGCGTATCTCGGGATTCTTTCGAGTTCCACTATTTATGTGTCTACTCCGATGGGAGATTCTCTTATTATATACTGCATTTATCGGCTGTGTTTGATTTCTCTTAGTAGTTTTGAGATGATAGCCAATTTAGTATTGCTCAGTATGGTAGATTTTGATGTTATCTTTGGCATAGACTGATTGTCGCCCCATTATGCTATTTTTGATTGTCACGCCAAGACCGTGACGCTGGCTATGCCAGGTTTATCACAATTAAAGTGGAGGGGTACCTTAGATTACACTCCCAACAGAGTTATTTCTTTTCTCGAAGCTCAATGAATGGTTAAGAAGTGATGTGATGCGTATCCAGCCTATGTGAGAGATGTCAATATTGATACCCCTACAGTTGATATAGTCCTAGTAGTGAGGGATTTCCCTGATGTGTTTCTAGCTGATCTTCCGGGCATGCCGCCCGACAAAGATATTGATTTTGGCATTGATTTATTGCCGGGCACTCAGCCCATCTCTATTCCTTCTTATCGTATGGACCCTCATGAGTTTAAGAAGTTGAAGGAACATTTTTAGGAATTGCTTGATAAGGGCTTTATTCGGATAAATGTGTCAACTTGGGGTGTTCCTGTATTGTTTTTGAAGAAAAATGATGGTTCTAAGCGTATGTGCATCGATTATCTCCTGTTGAACAAAGTTACAGTGAAGAACCAGTATCATTTGCCTCGTATTGATGACCTGTTTGATCAATTATAGGGTGCTCGAGTGTTTTCAAAGATTGACTTGTGTTCAAGTTATCATCAGTTGAAGATTTAGGAGCCTGACATCCCAAAGACTCCTTTCACGACTTGGTATGGTCATTAAGAGTTTTTTGTTGCGTTGTTTGGCCTGACTAATGCCCTAGCAGCATTCATGCATTTGATGCATAATGTATTTTAGCCTTAAGAGAGAAGAAATTAAAAGTTATTAAAATATGGGTTTTGGTTGGATTTAGTGGCATTTTTAGGTCACGTAGTGTCAAGTAAAGGGATCACGGTGGATCTGAAGAAGGTTGGAGCCAGTGTAAAGTCAGCCTACACCGTCCTCAACTACAGAGATCTGGAGCTTTCTTAGTTTTGTAGGTTATTACAGTCGATTTGTTGAGGAATTCTCGTCCATTGCAGCACCTATGACCAAACTGATTTAGAAAGATGCTCCGTTTAGGTGGACGGAAGAGTGTGAGGAGAGCTTTCAGAAGCTCAAAAAATGTTTGGCTACAACCCTAGCAATGGTATTGCCTATAGGTTCGGGGTCTTATACAATTTATTGTGATGCGTCACGAGTTACCCTCGACATGGTGTTGATGCAAGACTGTAGGGTGATTGCCTACGCATCCAGACAGCTGAAGGTGCATGAAAAGAACTATCCTATCCAAAATCTTGAGCTAGCAGCTATTGTTCATGCCTTAAATATTTGGAGGTACTATTTGTTTGGTGTCCCTTTTGATATCTATACTGATCACCGGAGTTTGCAACATATATTCAAGTAGAAGTATCTTAATTTGCATTAGAGGAGGTGGTTAGAGTTGCTTAAGGATTATGACATCACCATTTTGTACCACCCTAGGAAGGCCAATATGGTGGCCGATGCTCTGAGTCACTGGGTAAAGAGTTTCGGTAGTTTAGCATATGTACCAGCAGTAGAGAGGCTCATGGCATTGGATGTTCAGGCCCTATCCAGCCAGTTTATGAAACTGGATATTTTTGAGCCGAGTCAAGTGTTGGTTTGTGTGGTCTCTCGGTCTTCTCTTAATGATCGTATCAGGGAACATTAGTATGATGACCCCTATTTTCTTGTCATGAAGGACACGGTCTAATACGGTGATGCTAAGGAAGTCGCGATTGGAGATGATGGTGCATTGAGAATGGAGGGCAGGCTATGTGTACCGAATGAGGACGGGTTGTGTGAGTTAATTCTTTAGGAGGCTCATAGTTTGCGGTACTCTATTCATCCGGGTGGTGCCAAGATGCACCATGACTTGAGGCAGCATTTCTGGTGGAGGAGGATGCAGAAAGACATAGTTTAGTAAGTCGCTCAGTGTCTAGATTGCCAGCAGGTGAATTAAAAGCATCATCAACCGGGTGGATTGCTTTAGATGTTAGAGATTTCGGAGTGGAAATTAGAGTGGATCACTATGGACTTCTATGTTGTAATCTCACGAACTCAAAGAAAGTTTGATACAATTTGGGTGATTCTGGATAGACTGACCAAGTCAGCTCACTTACTTCATGTGATGACTACCTATTCTTCCGAGTAGCTGGCTCGAGTTTATATCCAGGAGATTGTTAGACTTCATGGCCTGCCTGTGTCTATCATCTGTGATCGGGGCATGTAGTTTACATCACAGTTCTGGAGAGCCATACAACATGAGTTGGATAATCGACTAGAGTTGAGCATAACATTTCACCCTCAGACAGATAGGCAGTTCCAGCGCATAATTCATATTATTGAGGATATGATCCATGCGTGTATAATGGAGTTTGGAGGTTCTTGGGATCAGTTCTTTGCACTTGCAGAGTTTTCCTATAATAACAGTTATCTGTCAAGCATTCAGATGGCACTATATGAGGCTTTGTATGGTAGGCGATGTCGATCCCCAGTGGGTTGGTTCGAGCTGGGCGAGGCCAGATTATTGGGTATGGACTTGGTTCAAGATGCCTTAGAGAAGGTAAAGGTAATTCAGGATAGACTTCGCACAGCCTAGTCCAGACATAAGAGTTATACGAACTACAAGGTTTGCGATATTGCATTCATGGTTGGAGAGCGAGTCTTGCTTCGGGTTTTGCCTATGAAGGATGTTGTAAGGTTCGGAAAGAAGGGCAAGCTGAGCCCTAAGTTCATTGGTCCATTTGAGGTGTTGCAGTGTGTTGGGAAGGTTGCTTTTGAGCTTGCCTTACCTCCCAGCCTAGTAGGAGTTCATTCGATATTTCACGTTTCGATGCTCCAGAATTATCACGGTAATCTATCTCATGTGTTGGATTTCAGCTTAGTCTAGTTGGACAAGGATCTATCCTATGTTGAGGAGCCAGTGGTTATCTTGCACATGCAGGTTGAAATGCTGAGATCAAATAACATTACATCAGTAAAGGTTCAATGGCAGGGTTAGATGGTTGAGGAGGCTACTTGGGAGACCGAGCAGGACATGCGCAACCGTTATCCTCATCTTTTTACCACTTCAGGTATGTCTTTATGCTCTTTTGAGGAGGAACAATTGTTTTAAGAAGGGGAGGATGTAACAACCCGCCCAGTTGTTTTGAAAGTTAGAGCCCCTATTATCTATTAATTGCTTCCCCCGCATCTTTTTTTAATATTGAGACTTTCCAGGATGTTTCATTTTGGTTTTTGGAAGTGTTTGCGACACTTAGTCCCTAGATGGAGGTTTAAGTCTTAGAATTTAGAACATAGTCCGAACTATGTAAAGACGACCCTGGAATGGGATTCCATTAATTTCGTTAGCTTCATTGAGTGATTTTGGGCTTAGGGGCGTGTACGGATTGTGTTTGGGAGGTCCATTGCTCATTTAGGCTTGAAATGGCGAAAGCCGAATTTTTGGAGTTTTGGGACGGTAGTGGAATTTTTTATATCGGGGTCGAATTCTGATTCTGAAAGTTAGAGTAGGTCTCTAGTGTTGTATATGACATGTATGCCAAATTTGAGGTCAATCAGACATGGTTTGGTTGGTTTCAGCATCGGTTGTCGCATTAGGAAGTTTCTAGTTCATTAAGTTTAGTTTGGAGTGTGATTTGTGTTTTTAGCATTGTTTCATGTGATTTGAGGACTCAACTTAGTTCCTATGGTGATTTGTTGGTATGTTTGGTAGAGGTCCCGGAGGCCTCGTGCGAATTTCAAGTGGTTAACGGGTCACTTTGGACTTTGGAGAAATAGGAGATTTTGCTGGTTTTTGTTGCAAAAGTTTGTTCTTCGAGTTTGCAAAGAGAAGACCACATTTGCGAAGAAGATTTGGGGCAGGAGAAGGTTTGGCCATCAGTGTATCGTGAATACGTGAATGGTATTGCGTTCGCGTAAAGGAAATGGAATAGCTGGGACCTTAGGAATTTTTTCTATGCATTCGCGTGAAGGAGGACACGTTTGCGAAGGATCTGGCAGGTGGAGCTACACTTTCACGAAAGAAAATATTTTAGCAGCGGATTTTCATTTTACGCGAACGCGAAGAGGTGGTCGCGTCGTGAAGAAGGCGTGCCTAGGCTGAATATAAAGTTCAAAAACAAGGGTTTTGAGTTCATATCACAAAATTGAATTGGGACTTGGTAGAAGGCAAAATTTCAAGAGATTTTCAGAGGAAGTTATTGGATAATGATTCCTAACTCCTTTATGGTTATATACCACTAATCTATGCTTGATTTTATCATTTAATTTCGGATTTGGGTTGAAAAATTGGAAAAATTTGAGAAATGTTCATAGGCCGAATTTCGGGGTTTTGATCTAGATTTTGGTATCAGATATGAGTGAATTTGGTATAGCTAGACTCGTGCGTGAATGGGTGTTCATAATTTGTGACTTTTACCGATTCCCAGATGTGGGCCCGAGCAGGTTTTTGGGAATTTTTCTAATTTCTTTCTTTATGTCACGCCCCAAATTTGTGGGACATGACCGACACTCGACCGGGTATCCCCAGTCAAGCGGACCTGGGTGCCTTTCCTATCTCACGCGTACCCCGTGTTTCCATTATCCATTAATCAAAGGAAATAGTCAATTATAATTAAAACACCATTTTTACAAAACACACATAGGCATTTAATGAGGTTTACAACTTTCATCGCCCAATATACAAAATACATATTTACATAAGTTCGCAACCCGCATTTACGGTCTACGGAGCCTCTAAAAGAATAACAGGATAATACAATATTTGCCAGTAACAAGGCTCCAGCTATAAGTTACACAAAATCAAAATAAAACTCCAGACACAAGCGGCCTGAGCCATGCAGGGCCCAAAGAGGAGTGGGTCTCACCAAAAAGCTGATGGAAGACGAACGGGGAGCTACGATCGGTAGGCTGGAGTACCTGCTGCGGATCCACCTACAATCATAACACGAATGTAGCGCCCCCCAGCAAAAGGGACGTCAGTACATTTGAATTGTACTGGTATGTATAACAAACCTTACATTGAGTAACTTCAAGCCATACACAAGTAATAAATAATAGAAAGAAGCAAAAATTGAGTACATACAAGGAAAACATTCAAGGCAAACAAGTTAACAAACTCTCCTTTCCCCATCCTCATTTCAACATTTTCAATTTCACAATGTTCTTATATTTTATTTCATTAGTGATATCAATCACTTTCCACCCTTATTACCTCGGCCACTCTTATCACCACAACCCACACCTTATTACTTCATGTTGCGGCGCACAATCCGATCCCACCGAGCAATCACAATTCACAAACAATACCAAAACAATTATAATTTACAAGGATAACCACAACAAGTTTTAAGAACAACAACCACAAATCCCAATAACAACAGCAACACAACTCACAAAAGGTTTAGGTGACTATCCATATCATTTCCATCTTTTTCAACAGCCCGTTATACCATTTAAATCACAACAATAGTTTTCCACGACTAACCACAAGGGATGTTATCACAGTTATTTCAATTTCACCAATTTCGATTCCTCTCTATCATTTGTTCCACAGTCCTTGCCACATAACACATTCGCAATCATATCGGATGTCTTAACCAACAACACATAAGGTACCAAAATTTACATGAATTTGCAAATGGTTCACACAAGTAAACACATACCGCTCACAAGAGTTTAACTCCTCAACCAATCCACGAAGATATCACATACCAAGTATTGAACACCAAGCAAGGCGATTTTAGAAAGGTTAAAGTTAGCCATACATACCTGAAGCTGAATTCGTTTCTAATTCCTACTTCCAATTCACCAAAAATCTAGCAACGTCAATATAGTGCACAAATTAATACACATAACTTAGAATTGAAGTTCACAATTGCTACTCAAACTCATTTAGGTTATCAACCCCTCTTTGAACACTCCTTTACCCCTACCCAATTCCTCCTACTAGATTTTAGGTTTTTAATAGACATGCATGAATGATTTCAACCATTATTTCAAGGACTAATGCATGAGACTCCCCCTCTTAGTTTAAACCAGAAATCCAATGGGAGAAGTTAGGGATTTTACCTGTAAGGAAAGGGGGTATGAAGATAAGCTTGAAATTCCCCGGTCCGGATGGTTTTGAAGAACCAAATATTGGAGGAGATGACTTTCTCTCTCAAGACCCTCTCTTCCTCTCTCTTTATTTGTTCAGCAAGATCCTTAAAATGAGGGGGTTGAGGTGTTTTATTAAAAAGGGGTCGGGTTTTTAAAATTTAGTAAAATAGATGCCCAAGCAAAATCTACGGTCACAGAATAGAAATGCGGTCCGCATATTGGACCGCAAAAATGCCCCAAAAACTCTGAAGGTCTGCCTGGGTCTGCGACAGGAATGCTTATGCGGTCGCATTTTGCACCGCAGAATTGACCTCCACAAATCCTTGAGGAATTTATGCGACGATTATGCGGTCCGCATATTGATTATGCGATCGCATAATGGACCGCATTTTCAACATCAATTTTGACAATCACTCTGCTTCACTCTGCGGCAGAAATGCGGTCCGCATAGCTGATCTGCGACCACACTCTGGACCGCATAATGACAATTTTCTGGAAAATCAATTCTTTTGATTTTTAAGTGCAAAATTAGACATATTCAGACCTTGGCACTACGAACTGCTAGGTTTTGAGCACAAGATTTTTTTTTGGGGGGCCTTACCCTTTAGCTTCGATTTCGTTAGCTAAATTAGTTCTTTTTAGTTATATTTATGTTATGTAATTGGTTTTGTCAAGATTTGAGCCATTCAGAGTCAGATATTCCTGGAAAGAGCATTGTAACGGATTGATTTGAGCTTGGTTCGAGGTAAGTGGCTTGCCTAACCTTGTGTTGGGGAACTCCCCTTAGGATTGGTACTGTTTTGATATGTGAGGCCGATGTACGTGAGGTGACGAATACGTACACAAGCTATTTGTTGTTAGAAAAACCGTTTTTCACTAAGTCATTACCTGTTTTCTCCGTGTTTGAACTACACTAGCATATGTTACTTTCCTGTTTTAGCTTGAATAGCATGCCTACATGTTTTAGCTGCCTATTCCAACTCTGTGCAGCATGTTCAGTGAAATTACCTGCTTTCTTTGCCTTGAACATAGTCTAAATTCTAGGTTTCCTTGTTTTAACTGTTGTTCCTATTGGTTGAGCTGCATATATACTTTGGGACTACGAAACAGTATTCCAGGAGATCCCCCAGCACTGCATATTTACTTTGGGACTACAGAACGATATTCCGGGAGATCCCCTGCACATTTACGTTTGGGACTACAGGACGGTATCCCAGGATATCCCCTGTTGCTATCATTGTGCTCTGAGCTGTTGTCTTTCATTGATTCTATTATTGCTAGATTTCCGTATTTATTTCTACTGTGATATTTCATTCTGCCTTATTTCATTATATTTATACTAGTAGGGCCCTGACCTGCTCTCGTCACTATTCGACTATGGTTAGGCTTGGCACGCTAGGTAACGTTGGGGTGTACTCATGCCCTTGCTTGCACATATTTTTCGTGTGCAGCTCTAGGTTTATAGTACCAGCCTCATCACTAGTTGCAGTCACTGCTACTTATTGGAGACTTCAAGGGACATCAGCCGGCACTCGCAGATCCTCGGAGTCCCCCTCTATCCCCATTTGTTCCTTTTTCCTTTCTTTTGTAGAAATTATGTATAGAACAAATAAGATTTCTTAGTAGCTTGTGACTTGCGGGTTTCCGAGATTTGGTAGTTGTTTCGTGCATTCAGAAGTGATAATTGTATATGCCGAGTGGCATTGAGTTGCTTATTAGTGATTGTCACTATTAGTAGTTAATGTTCCTGCTTTTATATCATTTCAGCAAAGTATTAGACTTACCTAGGCATAGTGCATGGTGACATGGTGCATAGCTGATACCGAGGGCGCGATATCGTACACGAATGGATGCAAAAAGAGCAGAATGTATATGCTTCGAGCTGAATCAATGTCGCACAATCAGGAATGAAAGAACTAGAATTTCCTAATAGTTCATGTAGCCTCTCAAAGATAAGTACAGATGTCTCAATACTGATCCGTAAGACTCTACTAGACCTGCTTATGAATCACAGCACCTATGAACCTAGAGATCTAATACCAACTTGTCACGACCCCAAATCCCTCCAAATGAGTCATGATGGCACCTAGTCTCTGAAACTAGGTAAGTCTAACACATACTGAAATAATGACAGGTTCTACTAACAGCTATTAAAGATGAACCAAAAGTTTCTAAATAAACCAATAGTCTCAATATGATACAATATCCCAAAACCGGTAGTACAAGTCATAAGCCTTCCTAGAATTAATTATACATAACAAATACATCATGGTTTCAGAATTAAAGGACAATGGGATAAATAAAATTGAAGGGGTGACTTCAGAGCTAGCGAACGCCCAACAAGTGTGCCTTGAAGTCGCCAGTCACACCAAGCATAAGTCTCAAAACCAACTCGATCCAAAGTACCTGGTTCTACACAAAAATGTGCAAAAGCATAGCATGAGTACACCACCATGGTACCTAGTAAGTATCAAGCCTAACCTCGATAGAGTAGTGACGAGACCAGGTCAGACACCTACACAACATATAAACTTGTGCAGGACATGACATAAAGCTAACAAGGAAGGAATTTCAATGTAATGCCAATAGAAGATAGAAATCAACTTACAAATACTAGTTATGATAAGGGAAAATGAATGGCAACGAGAAATAACCAAGTAATTAAACAACAACATAGTCAGGGAACAAATGAAGTATAGATGTGTCCAAGTAGGGAAAATGATGTCAACTCAATCAATCAAATCATTTCTAATACACGAATTTTAACAATCCCACTTCTCATAATCTCATATTATAAATCACAACCTCAAAAACTTTAACACACATGGCACCCTGTGCTCACATTTTCCATCCCACTTTGTCCGGCAAAACCCACGTACTACTCGCTACATAATATCCATGTCAAATGCTAATTAGGATGTTCAGAAGATTTATTTTTATATCGTAAATTAAAATTATAGTTTCTGAACCAAGAAGGAATCCATTTAGAAAAATGAGTTTATTTTAGAAACCATTTGGGTGAAGAAAATAACATTTCCAAATAACATAGCATCGGATAAGCTATTGTATTTAATATAGAATTTATTAAGTTAATGTATACGGTGAAATCAGAGGGTCCAATTTCTTGTCAGTAAGGCATTCCAGAAGAGCATCTCGAAACCTCAAGGCCACAAAGTTGTGACCGAGTTCCCTCCCTCGAGGATCGTTGACATCCTAGAGGCAATATTGACCGTGGGAAGGGAAAATATGGGGAGTTCCCAAGATATATGGCTAAGTCTGACAAAGCCTAGCCGGCCTACTCTGAACCCGATTAGGGTATCATGTCTGGCCATCCCATATCCATATCTTTACAATTAATGTATTTGATACCGTGTAGGGATTCCCCTTCTATATAAAGGGGATCCTTGTCATTTTGTAAAGGGCGGCAATTGCTCCTACTACTTCACTCGAAATATAAAAGAACTCTATTTTTTCTCTCAAATATACTCTCTCGATATTGTTACTCTTATTTATTATCTTCATCCTTGTTCTTCATTTATTGCTTATCATTGGTCATAAAGAGCCTTTATTGATTATTTTACAACTGTTAGCCCTTACCCGATTGCCCTTAATTGCTCGAGCCCGAGCCTATGAATCAACCTCAAGGCCCCATATCGGTAAGTCTAAGGCCCCAATTGGCTAGCTCATCAGTTTAATTATAACTCTATTTTAGTTCGCATTTTGTCTTTAAACTTCAAACATATAGCATCATCTACTTAAAAAACTAGTATAAAAATAGATCACGTAGTTTTAGAGTCCCATTAGCAAATTTAATTGTTATTACCATTTTCACGGTAAATAGTTTGGCGCCTACCGTAGGGCTAAATATAATAGTGATTATTTTTTGCTGATTTCATCACATAACGCATGTTATCTTTCACACTTTTTCTTTTCCAAGATCTTTGGTTTCCGGTAAAAATGTCTGATTTAGTAAATAACAATATTGAGAACCACAGATAAAATTGTGTGGCTGTTCCAGGTGTTGGTGAGCCGGCAAAAATCTTGAGAATGCGCCAGAACCGATTCTGGCTGACGAAATCTCATGTGACGCTCGACAAGTCGAAACAAGCACCCACTAATACAGGAGCATACACCAAGTTGACCAACAGGAAGCCCGAAAAACCCCAGCTCGGGAAGAACGGGAAGTTAGCCCATGTTATTTTTGAAATGTTGCAGGCACAACAGTTGTCTATTGCTCAGCTGCAAATTTACCAGAAGACTCCTTACACGGTAGCACCGGAGACAGCTCCCCCAGCCGAACAGGTACCCGGAGAGGTCAAATAATAGTGGGTCGATAGCCGATCCCGCCATCATAAAAATGCTCGAGGACCTCACCAAAAGGATCGAATCAGGCGAGAAAATAATAGTAGCCAATGACAAGATGGTCGAGACTTACAACTCTAAGGTCGACCAAATCCCGGGCGCACCCCCAGTCATGAAATGTGTGGATTCGAAGAAGTTCATGCAAAGGTCGTTCCTTGAGGAAGCTGCTCCGAAACCCATTCTAAAGAAGTTCAGAAAGACAAAACTCCCAAAATACAACGGGACCTCAGACCCCAATGAGGACGTTACTGCCTACATATGCGCAGTGAAGGGCAACGATCTAAAAATGATAAGATCGAGTCCGTCATACCAAAGAAGTTCGGGGAAACACTCTCGAAAGGGGCCATGATGTGGTATCACAATCTAGCTCCCAACTCCATAGACTCATTTGCCATGCCTGCAGACTCCTTCATAAAGGCACATGCCAGTCCCATCAAAGTAGCAATGGGGAAGTCTGACGTGTTCCAGATCAAACGAAGGGAGAATGAAATGCTGCGAGAGTTAGTATCTCACTTCCAAACGGAACAAATGGAACTACCACCGATCTACAATGACTGGGCGGTGCAGGCCTTTACTCAAGGCCTGAATGAGTAGGCTCAGTAGCTTCAAGGCAGCTGAAAGAGAATCTGATCAAGTATCCCGTTGTAACCTGGTCAGATATCCACAACCGATATCAATCAAAGATCAGGGTTGAGGATGATCAACTAGGAGCCCCCTCGGGCTAAGTATACGCGAGTAGGCTTCTGACGAAAGAGCCAAAGTCAAATAAGGAAAGATATCAGCCATACACTGAAGATAGGAGGAACGCCCCTAGGCGCAACCCACCTCGCAAAGATAGATTGATCAACCGAGGACAGAATCATCGGGGACTCATTAACATAACCGAATTCTATGGAAACACACGGCCAACAGTGGCACCGCGCTTATCAGAATACAACTTTAATGTCGATGTATCGGATATCGTTTTTGCCGTCAGCAAAATCAGAGACACTAGATGGCCCATGCCTATTCAGTCAGATCCTTCCTAAAGGAATCATAACTTAGTATGTGAATTTCATTACACTCACATCCATAGGATCGAAGATTGCCACAAACTCCTAGAGGAAGTAGGCAGGCTACTCAATAAAAGGTCACTTCCGAGAATTCTTAAGTGACTAGGCCAAAAATCAGTTTCGAGAAAGAGAGACGGCCAAAAATAACAAAGCGAACGAGCCACAACATGTTATCCACATGATCTTGGGAGGCTTTGACGATCCCCAAGAGCCCGTGATGAGAAAGACAAAAATATCCATCACTAGATAAAAGCAAACTTGGGGGTACGTACCCGAGGATGCCCTCACATTCAGCGAAGAGGAGTCCAAGGCCTTGTCTCGACCTCATAATGACGCACTGGTAATCTCTTTCTTTATGAATACATTTCAAATAAAATATGTACTCATGGATCCAGGTAGCACGACCAACATTATCAGGTCAAAGGTAATAGAGCAGCTCGAATTGTTAGACCAAATTGTGCCCGCCATTCGAGTCCTGAACGAATAAAACATTGCAAGTGAAACAACGAAAGAAGAAATCACCCTCCCAGTCAGCGTGGCCGGCACGACCCAAAATGTCAAATTTAATGTCATCAAAGGAGACATGAGGTCAACGCCTTGTTCGTACGACCGTGGATACACTGCCTTAGAGCAGTGCCATCCACCCTCCACCAAATGATGAAATTCCCAACAAAAGGGCTATGTTCGTGGGAACAACACACGGCAAGAGAAATGTTCGCGATGCACGACGTGGCACCGACACCAATATCTCCACTCTCGGAAGAACCAAAGGGCAAGCAAACTACGTCATAGGCTAAGGCCGATTAAACATAGTAAAGGACCGTACCGCGTCCTCATTACAAGCAACAAGGACATATCAAACCTCGGAACATCGACGGTGTATCCCACGCTAAGGTATAATCATCTAACCTTTTTCATTTTATATTTCATACTAACCCTCATGTAGGCACCCGATCGAAACAACTGGAGATCTTCCCAACCCAAGGCCTTATGTTTAGAAAGCATACATTGTCCTCTTTCATTCGGCCGGGTTTCATCCCAAGAAGGGTTTTACCGTCAAGATTTTTAATGAGGCAACATTTATATGCTACCTAAGAAAGATCCAGACAAATGTTCAAGACATCTTTTGTAATCAACCTCGAACATTGGAGGGCATCCCCCAGAAGATCATCCCCTCGAAAAAGCCAAAAACTACTAAATGGGGTCCCAATAGGAAAATGATATACCAGGCCAAACGGTCGAACGAACTGTGTCCGCATAGCCGGGCCCCCGAGAGCGAAGACATGTAATTGTGATAAGCAATAAAAGAACACCATTTGTCAAAGCATCTCATACTCTAAAGGAAACTCAGCATTTTCTCCAAAATGATTCCTCCATAAAAAACGTCCCGGATACTCGGAGACAGACGTCAACGATTCGACATCCGCATGACCTCAGGGTCGAAACTCCAAACTCATAAGCCCTCTACGAGGCAACATGAAAAGCATGAAACACCTCTAAGGCCAAAACTGCCCCCCGAACAATCAAGGACCGGCATCAAAAACTCAAAAATCGCACGACCTCAGGGTCTGAATTTCCGAAATTGTAAGCCCTCAATGAGGCAATACCGAGCTGCAAAGTAACGACTCCCGAGCCGAAACAAACTTGATGTCTCAGAGACTGTCGCTAATCACGATTTAGTAAAAACCCCAAGGAAATAAGACCCCAAGCGGGCAACTTTGATCTCGTAAGACCTATATAAGGCAACAACAAAAACTGTAAGACCTCAAGCAAGGCATGAGTCATACTTGTATCAAGTATCAACAAAACTGTAAGACCTCAGCAAGGCATTAATGATACTTGTACCAAGTATCAATAAAATTGTAAGACCTCAAGCACGACATGAATCACACTTGTACCGAGTACCAACAAAACCATAAAACCTCAAGAAAGACATAAATTATACTTGTACCAAGTACCAACAAAACTGTAAGACCTCAAAGGCATGAAAATTTTGTAAGACATCACTACAGGCATAAACTCGATCCTGAAGTTTAGGCTATATATCGAACTTGTAAGATCCCTGAAAAGGCATACCCTCGATATAGACACCTAAACTACTACACTCGGGACCAAAAATGGCTCCGGCCAAACACAAATGACTGCGGTCATACGACTGTACTAGCCAAAGTAATGCGACTTGGGGACGCCCGACCGTCGCTACAAAATCATAAGCCATTACGTCGAATCTACTTCAAAAAGAACTGGTTAAACAGGCTACCCTCAACATAGGCAAAAGAGCTTCGACCACTTCAGCTCCACATCATTGGCTTCAAGATACTCAGCCTTCGAGCCAAACCTCACGAGGTGCTCGATCATCACCACGAAGACCAAAATACCTGCCATTGATGGAACTCAAAATTTGCAAATTTCTCAACTTCGAAATGATCCGTTCAACCCCTCGAAACTCACCCGAGGACCCTAGGACCTCAACCAGAGGAACAAACATATCCTAATACCTTATTCAAACTTATTCAAACCTTCAAACACTCAAAACAACATCAAAATATTAAATTTGCATCGGATTCAAGCCTAAGAATCCCAAAAATCTTCTAGATTACGCTCTTGATAAAAAAAAAAACCCGACCAAACCACGTCCGAATGATCTAATATTTTGAAAAAACATCCTAAATGACCCAACGGAGCTACTGCAACTTCTGAAATTTCATTCCGACCTCTATATAAAAATCTCACCTATCAATTGGAGAACGCCGAAATCTAAATTTTGCCAATTCAAGCCTAAACCTTCCACGGACCTCCAAAATGCATTCTGATCATGCTCCTAAGTCTGAGATCATATACAAATAAGTCAAATCTTGGTCAAACCTTCCAAATTTTTAAGCTTTAAATTGCGAATTGTTCTTCCAAATTCATTTCGATTAACCTGAAACCAAAACCAATGATTTACCTTAGTCATAATACACCACACGGGGAAAGTCATGCCCAAGAGCTGACAAACAAAGTGCAAAAGCTCAAAACGACCTGTCGGGTCGTTACAGTTATTAATAGATCACTAATTGAATTTAGTTTTAATAGTCCGAGGTGTGCCATCCATAATTTAATCATTCATGACCCTCGTATTAATTTCATAACTTAGATATAAAAATGACAAATATTTGTAGTTTTCTTTAGGAATGCTTAATATACCATCGTGATTGTGTACACGTTCGTGTGACGTGATTACGATTTTAAAAATAAAACCGGAGTATGCGTCCGCGCAACTTTGGCCAAACTTTTCTTAATAATAATAAAGCGTTATTAATTGTGGACATGTTCACATGACATGATTTTTGACGTGCCAACCAAATGGGTACACGTATGCGTGACCCGTTTCAAGATAATTTTTTAATTAAAAGAGGTAAATGGACATAGGTTCTAAAATCAGTAATTAGACAATTTAATAAGCCATGATCAAAGCGACCATGCTACAACCACGGAACTCGGGAATGCCTAACATCTTCTCCCCTGTTGATAGAATTTCTTGCTCGAATTTTTGTGTTCGTAGAACGTGAATAAGAGTCACTTTCCTCGATTCAGGATTTCAAACCAGTGACTTGGGACACCATAAATTATCCCAAGTGGCGACTATAATATTTAATAAATAATTCCATTTCGATTGTCACTTAAATTGGAAAAAACTCCTATATATCCCTTTAGGGGTAGGAAAAAGAGATGTGACAACTCGAGCGACTATGTTGGGATCAGAACCTAGGATTTTTGGTTCAGGGTTCAAAATTCAAGCTTGTTAATATGATTTATGCTTGGCTTTATTTTTTGTTGATATTACTGTATTCTGTGATTGTGCTAAATGCTATCTGTTTACCGCTTTGAATTGTATATAACTATCTTCTTACACCAACCCTCTTAGTCTTCTGAAAATAATGCACACGTTCACGTGGCCTACTTTTTCTGTAGAAATTATACCAAATAGAACGAGGCTGGGCCAACTGTTGATACCCAATTTTTCCCTGTATAATTTCATATGCAAAATACCTTTCAAAATACCATGTATATACATGTATAAGTATTTCCCAAGGTCCTATTATTTTTCTATACTTTTTAAAGATTTTAAAATCAATTTTATTATCCTATTTTATCAAGAAAAATCCAATAAGTATTCCCAAAATTGGAATTTTGGTAATTCATTTATTGGATTCTCATATTTATACTAAAATATAGCTAGTATGATTTTTGCACATTTTTACAAATTTATTTAGTATTTTTAAAAGCTAAATTACATATAATTGCAATATTAGCCTATTTTAAGATTTATTTGCGTTTATAATTACAAAATTTGCTCCAGTATGTTTAATCTAATATTTATATATTATTAATTAATTTAATACCTTTAATTTATTTTCAAAAATCATTTTACTATTTTTTATATAATAAAAAAAGGAAAATGGCTTTTTAAGTGTTAGCCTGTTTTTATTTCGATTTTGGCTAGATTTCGCACCCCTAATACAATCCTAATTCAATTTCAAATCGCTCAGCCCAACTCCTAAAATTCCCCGACCCGCCCGGATCCCCGTTTAATCCAGGTCGTTGATCGAAATGATCAACGGCTACAGTTATCCATTTCCTTTTTGATTTACCAACACCCCCTAAACCTAAATAATTTTCCACCTACCAGCCGCCTCTGAACCACCCCCCCCCCTCATTCTCTCGAACTCTCTCAAAGCTTCTCAAATCTTAGCCGCTTCCCACCACTGCCACCCTAAAGCCACCGGAATCCATCGCTTGCTATGCCATCAGAGTCCTACACCGGCCTTCGATGACTCCCACATGCCTAATTTCTTAGGATTTAAGGCCTGACCACGAAGAAGCTTGGTCCATGCTTCATTTGATTTAAGATCTATGGCCACCTCCAGCCTGCTCCGGCAAACCATGGCTGTTCGAGCTTTACCTCGACCTCTCCTGCTTAGATCAATGACTTTTCCGAGCCTTTCTCACTACTGGGGTTCTTCTTAAACCCTAGCCTTTCGAGGTTTTTCTGATTTGTTTATATCTGTTGTGTATCTATGCTTTCTTTAAACGATTTTTCTCGCTTTTCTTCCAAAAAACTACTTTCAAAACCATTTCTTTTGTTTAAATGTTTCTCTAACTTTCTTTCTTTTTTTGTTTTGTGTATCTACCTCTACTGTGTTCTTGTATTTTCTTCTACCGTGTTCTTGTATGCTTGTTCTACAGTGTTTTCCTATACTGTGTTCTTGTGCGTTCCTCCTACCGTATCTTCCTTTACTTTGTTCTTAAGTGTTTCTTATTAAGTTCTATCTACTGAGCCATCTTTAAGTTTCTTCTAAAACTTCTTAGCATGCTTCTAATATTGTTCTTATCAATTTTTCCCGTTATGTTTTGTATTAGCTTCTTATACTCTAATTTCTTTGAGCTCTTCTACTATCTTCTGCGTGTTACTTTTCTATCATGTTTTCTCGTGAGTTTTGTTGCTGAAAGAAATATGTTAGAAGTTTCAGTTCATCTCTAAGACTTATCAAGCTGTTTCGATTTAATTACTTGACCTCTCAACTTTGCACTCGATTAATGGTGGAAACCCTAGAATTTGGGGGTTCCTCCAAGTTTGGCTGTGTGATTTGCTTGAACTAGGGTTTTATTTTAAAAAAAACAAACTCTTTCAGACCAATTTCGAGTCTCTGAACTGAGTTTGGACATCCTTGTTTTCATATGATTCTGACTTTTGCTAAACTCTTCTAAGACCTTTTGCATTGGACCTTTTGTATGCTACTAGATGCTATTTCTCTTCTACATTTCTGACTTATGTGACAACCACTACCTACTTATTTTTGCAAAGGCATGACATCTTCCTTCAACTCAACATGTTTGTATGTTTTTATATATAAAGAACTTCCCTCTAAAGTGGCTTTCAAAGTTGTGACCAGTTCAGACTTCCTTCTTAGCAGGTCTGATTGCTTTCTTTTCATTGTTTGTTGATTTCCTTGTAATTTGACTTAAGTTAAAAACCTTTCCTCATCTTTTCTGACTCGGTTCGTTCATGGACCAATTATTGCAAATTTCAGACCCTTTATTTACTGGCTACTAATTGATTTTCTTGCCTTTATTGTACAACCGTGTATTTAAAAATTATGTTCTTAAATAAAACTTCTATGTATTTACCCTTAATTGCCTACTTTGCACGAAGTGCCTTATTTAATTTCTTTCCTTAAATAATTTTTATCCCTTTGAATCTGAATTCCTTAATTAAAGGAAGTCATGTGTGATTGATTCCTGATTGATATTCAATTCCTTAACTATTTTCTTACCTTATTTCTGCCTGATTTTCAAAATTATAAATGCACGACTCTTTAACACACAATAGAGAATCCTTCTGAACTCATACTCACACAATAATATTCTTCTTGTCAGCACTGTGGCATGTTTACAAGACCTGCTACTTTTCACTATTTGTTTATTTGAAACGAGTATGTCCTGATTTAAGCTTCAACATCGCAGCAATGCGTTTCTTTACATCTTGTGTATCCGTGTCTATTTAGTGTTTCTCTGGAGTTCAATATTTAAATTAGCATGGTGACCTTTTTTAGTTTGTTTCTGCTATGAATCCCTATTCCCTACCCCTTTATATGTTTGAGCATATGGTTTAAGACATGGCAATATGTAAGTTATTGTCCATGGATTAAACTTGATCCCTTGGGATCCCAGCCTCTAAACAAGGTGTTCTAACAGTCTTATTGGTATGCTATCACTCCCTATTGCTGGGTATGCTCACAACCTGTTCTTGCCTCTTTTAACTTCCCTATTTCCCCTGTGCCCCTATGTCTACCTATTTGTAACCGTTTCCTTTTCCCGTTCCCCCTTTCAACACTCTATTTATGCACTTGCACTCTCTCTTAGTCCCTAAGTTCTACCCCTCCCCCCCCCCTTGTGAGCCTTGCCTTGGGACCTTGAGTTCCCTCTGAACTTGGACACTTGAGGGTTGGCCCTTCCACACAGCACTATGTCTTAATCTGGTGATACATTTAGGTGTGAGCACTACCCGGAGTGCATATGAGACTCTTAGGGCACTCTGACAAATCCAAATGGGAGAAAGGCTCTGGAACATGATCTTTTGGAGTTGGTTTACTTCAAATTTCAGATAGGAAGTCTGAATCAGGCTTTCCTTGGTTGTAATTTTAATTTCTGGTGTATTTTCTTATCTTTATTCTGGGCTGTAATAATTTGTAATAAACTCTTGGGGATGGCTAGTGAAAAAGGGAGGGATAACTATGTATGGAAAGGGTAGATATCCTGCCTATAGGTACTTTCTGAATTTTTGCACTCTCATATAGATATCTTGTCTATAGGTACTCTTTTAATTTCTGCACAGAATATAGATATCCTGCCTATAGGATGTTTCTGAATTTATGCACTCTCATATAGATATCCTGTCTATAAGTGTTTCTGAATTTCTGCACTCTCATATAGATATCCTGCCTATAGGTGTTTCTGAATTTTTGCACTTTCATATAGATAACATGCCTATAGACATCCCTAAATTCTGCATTTCTCACATAGATACCATGTCTATTAGAATTATGCATCCTCTATATAGATATCATGTCTATAATTACTTGGAAATCGGAATTCTGCATATACATATAGAAAATATGTCTACGGGTCTTTCTGAATATTGCATATATACATTCTTCATTAGGCAATCATGTTTATAGGTTTTAAATAATCAACTTCAATTAGATATCATGTTCATAGGGTAGGCTCTAAACAAAATTTAGTACCTAGATATCATGTTTATAGGGTTTCTATATTTTACTATGTCCATAAAAGTGTTTAAAAAGCAACAACGCATAGAAAGCATTCCTATAGGAACTATTAATCAAGTTTGAATCGCTTTACTCGCTTATAAGTCTAAAACCAGTAATAGTGACGTACCATCAATTGCAGAATTTATAATCTCTTGCTAAAACTTGCCTTTCTTTAATAACTGACAACTTTTCTTAAATCAGCATGTATTCAGTTTACTTCATTATTTCTGAAATCAGTAGATATCATGCCTACAGGATCCTCGTCCAACTAAAATTATAAAATGAATCAGTTTTTATTAGCTACAACCAGCAGGTAGGCCTAATTCGGGCTTCTTATCTGAACTATGTAACAAATTAGTCTGCCACAACCTTTAAGTTTAATCAGACCCTAAACAGTATGTGCAAGACATGCTAAATTATGTGCTTCTCTGTCAAAGGAGGTGTATCTGAGCCTTTTACTTATTATGTGCTTCCCCAACTTGCTATACGTGTTTTTGTATGTCTCCTTAGAGTTTTTTCCTTTGAAACTATAAACAAGCTCAACATTCCTTCCCTTTAGGATTAGTAGTCCTAAATGCCTCCGGGACTGATAGGATTGGGGCGGGTAATAGCATGCAATAAATAAACGAGACCATTCCACGCTTTAATACCTTAATGGGGTGGGAAAGGGTAGATATGGATACAATGGACACGCGATAACATCACGTGTAGCCCCTCATTGAGGAGTGATTATCGAATTTTGTGTGGGGTGATCCATATTATTTATAAACCTATGGCCCAATTTCCTTTGTTTTCTTTGCTTCTTCTCCAATTTTAAAATATTACTCTAAGAATAATTAGTTTCCTTTTGGTTCTCTCTAACGTTGCTTATTTGTAACCATTATGTGAAAATCCGAAGTTTTTATTGGTCTATGTGTTATTTGCACTTAAGTCACAAGAATAGCTTGTCCAGGAACCACACTAGTGGATACTGAGGGGTGCCTAACACCTTCCCCTTAGGATAATTTCAACCCTTTACCCAGTCTCTGGTTACTTGAATCAAACCCTTCTTAGTGTCCTAATGCACTTAAATCAGTAGGTGGAGACTCTTCAATTCAAAACCCAATTCCCGAAAGTGAACGAGTTGTCTTTCCAAATGTCATAAACCTGATTTCGCGAGAAAAAAAAGGGTGCGACACCAGAAACAAGGTCGGGTAGCCTTTAGTGCTCCCGCTACATTGCCCTCTCTTCGGCCCCAGTTGTCCGCTCGGGTAACCCAAGCCTAGAACAAAACCCTAGGATTTAAATCTAGAAAAACACAGCCTCATGCCGGATCCCTAGTAGAAATTTTTGTTGCACCATGTGCATGTGAACTTAGGGGACTCAACATAGGGGTTGGGTCCGTCTAGGATAGGTGTACCTAGAGGTGACAAAATGGTTCAAAGAAAACAGTTAACCACCCATATTATTCATTAAAAAATGGGTTGGATAATGAATTTTTTAAAAACAGGCCAAATATGGATAAGAACCATATTATCCATTTAGAAAATGGATAACCAATGAGCAACCAATAGTTAACAAATTGGTCTAACTTTAACATTTGTAAAGCCTCAAATGGAGGGTTGCTCAAGTTAGAGAGACTAAGAATTCTCCCAAAAGTGATCATATACAAGAAGTCATGGATAATATGGGTAACCCATATTATCCGTCGGTTAACCCATTTTTTATCCGTATTAAATATGGGTCGGGTCGGATAATTGATCCATTTTTTCATTACCCATTTTCAACCTGAACCATATCTGACCCGACTCGCCCGTTTGCCCCTTCTAGGTGTACCCAAAGTAACAGACTATCTTGATGCATCCTATATGTTATGTAAACATTTCGGCATACATGCTGACCGGTTAGGGAGAAATAAATCAAGAGAAAAACCAAGAGTGAGGTAGGATAGAGAATTCACCTGGTTCTGAAAAATTCCGGTGTTTGAAAATGCCTCGAAACTTTGCGAAATTTTTTGAAAAATAAAGAAAAGAAAATGTATTTCAAAAAATAAAATGAAAATGAGTCAATACCATGTTTTTTCAAATTATGTCAAAACTGGCCATCTAAACGGGTCTGATTCTCACGGGATATGAGATACGTAGGAAAACCTCATCGGTTCCGGTCCACATTTTTTTTTAAAGAAAATCCAAAAATATTTTCCATTACTTGCTTCTTTAGAAAGCCTTTGTTTTAGAACCCAATTTTTTTAAAAAAAATATATACAAAAATATTTTCTTTTAGTTTCTTCCAAAAATCCAAAAATATTTTCAGTCTTCTCTCAAAAATTGAAAAGAAAATTCAAGATTCAAAAATATTTTCTTTTTTCTTTAGAAGCATTTCTTTCATAAATTCAAAATAAAATTCCAAAAAAAATCCAAAAACTATTTTCTTTCTTTTTTAGAAGTTTTTCCTTTGCAAAAATGCTGGAAAAAAAAAACAAAATCCAAAATATTCTCTTTCTTCTATATAAGTCTTTCTTTCGAAAAAATGAAAAATCCAAAAAAAAAGAAGAAAAAACAACCGAAAAAAAAAACAAAAGTTAGTTTATTTACTTTATTCCTAATATTTCCGAACTATACAAGATTTAATTCATGTTCCCACATGATACGTAGGCAACCCACATCAAGTTCGATCGAATCATTTTTTTAAAAAAGAAAAACAAGAGAGAAAAAAGGAAGAAAAGTGCTTTAAAAAAAAGGTGACCATTCTAACATGTTGTTTGTTTTGAACTATGAAGAAGTTTGAGGTGATCGGTTTATGGTATGCTGGAAACACAAGATCCAAGAAAAATGATAACTGATATCGAAGTTGTTATAAGTGCTCAAGAGATTCAGGGTCAGAGAGTTAACCAAGATTCTACTGTGGTTGAGGAAAATCGAATACTGAAACAGCAAATGACCAAAATGTGTCAAGCATGGGCCAATGGCCAAGGATAGCCTTGTCATGAGTCACAATTTGCTACCCAGCAAGGGCAGTACCACTCTCCTATGTACCACTTGTACTTGTTTGATCTTCCTGCAAATATTGAGAAGCTTACCCAAAAGATGGCACAGGAAGAAATGACCCAAAAAGCAAAAATCTTAGAACAACGGTTGAAAAACATGCAAGGGTTGGCAAGTCAAACTAGTGTTGCCTTCAAGGATCTATGTATGTTCCCTGATGTCTACTTGCCGCCTGGTTTCAAGATTCCCAAACTTGAAAAGTATGATGGACATGGAGACCCCATAGCCAGTTGAAAAGGTATTGCAATGAGCTAAGAGGAGCGCCTCTAAATTGCTAATAGCTTATTTTGGGGAAAACCTTACGGGAGTAGCCTCCAATGGTTTATGGATCAAAATACCTCTCACTGGCATGTCTGGGATGACATGGCTCAGGCCTTTGTCTAACAGTTCCAATACAACATTGGCATTGCACAAAACCTCAATTTCCTTTTAAACCTGAAGAAGAAACCAACTGAATGTTTCAGGGAGTATGCCATTAAATGGAGAGAACAAGCTGTTAGAGTTAAGCCACCCATGGATGACCACGAGCTAATCACTGTCTTTCTCCAGGCTCAAGAGCTAGATTATTTTTAAAACATGATATCCGTTGTGGGTAAATCCTTCTCGGAAGCAATCAAAATGGGGAAATGGTTGAGAATGGTCTTAAGACAAGCAGAATTATAAGTCAAGTAGTTCTCAAATCCACAACACAGTCTATCTAGATTGAATCTGATAATATTAGTGACACGAATGAGAAGGACGAAGAAATCAGGATGACATCAGGGTCGAGAAGAGGTCTTAGGAGAGCATCTCGAAGGTATGACCAGTCTCGTCTGTTTTCTGATGATGCTCCTGAGCACTACTATCTACCTCAGAGCCAACAATACTCTGTTGCTCCATCTTAGTGTGTTGTCCAGCCACCAAAACACCCTAGAAGGCGAGCTCGAGAATCATAAAATCTCCACTAGCCTCCACAAAATTTCGAAGTGCCCTATAACCCACATCCAAGACAGGGGTATAAAAGGGAACAAAGGTTGAAAGATAATTTTAGAACAATAGGAGAGTCATATGCAAGCTTATTTGAGAAGTTAAAGCATTATGGCATGATTGCACCCATTCCTTCAAATCATGTGGACCTACGTGCAATAAGCTTTGACCCTTCAAAATATCATGCAGAATCCTTTACCTGCACATGATGATGCACACATTGTGGGGATGATGCCTGGTGATACAGAGGATGAGAATCCTCTCGGGAACTTGCCGACTGAAATTAGAGAAGGCCATAGTGATCTTGAAGAGAAAATTTGTGGCTAAATGTCAAGCTTAGCAATTGAAAAGTCATTCTCTCCTCACTAGGAAGGAATCTTGGTAGCTTGTTTTGATGTTTTTTCTGTTATCTAGGTTATTTCAAGGTTGTAATCCAGATTTTATTTGTTTTATTGAGTCAAAACCTTTTATCATTCTAATATGTTTGTATGAGTCATGTCTATCTGTTTTTGTTGCTATTTTCATATTTTGGGTTATTTTAGGGTTGGACTCGGATTTTAGGTTTCTTGTTAGTTGTCAAACCCTTCCATCCTTATTTAGTAAAATACAGTTTGTCCTTTCGTATCATTTTGTGCCTAGTTTCTTCCCCGCTAGTTTAAGTGATATGAAATGCATGCAGACTTTTTGGCCAGATCTTAGAAAATTGATTTAAGCTTGAATTGGATAACCGAGAACAAGACACTTTTGAGGAGGAATAAAGAGTGGAAATACTTGAGAATTAAGGTCGAGTGAAATTCACCTTTAAATCATTGTGAAGGTCGGGCTTGAAGAAGTTTAATCAATTAAAGTTTGTTGGAAAGTTTGACATTAAGGAATGGAAAGTGTCTTGTGACCATTACACATCAAGAAGATAGGCATGTTCATCAATTTTGTGATCGTGAAAAGATAACATGATTGACATTCTCGTGGCTGGGAGAACCTTTTTCTGCTACCCAAATACTTTATACCCTTTGTCACCCATTTGAACCTGAGTTATTTTCTTTGACCACCCTCTTTCGGAATCAAGTTTAGAGTCAAAAGTCAAAAAAAATGAAATAACAATAAAAGTCTATGTCCCAAGAATACAAACTGCGACAGCTTTTAGAAAGTTCCAAGTGAAAAAAAAGGAAAGAATTTTCAATGGTCCATGCCCTCAAAAATAGAAGCTAGGGCAAACAAAAAAAAGAAAAAAAAGAAAAAGAGAAAAAGAGAAAAGAAAAGAAAAAAGAAAAAAAAGAGGAAAAGAGAAAAGAAAAGAAAAAAGAAAAAAAAGAGAAAAAAAAAAAGATAGAGAAAGAAAGATGAAAAATAGTTTAGGTCAGATGTTTGAACTACGTTAGACCTGATTCCTTTAAAAAGGATATGTAGGCAGCCTCACAGTTCGGTCCAACCAAAGAAAATTCAAAAAAAGAAAAAAAAATCCTAAAAATCCCCAATAGCTGAACTGGGGCAGTGATTTTATTTTATTTTTGAAAGAGTCTATTCCAAGAGTTGTACGTCTATAATCCCATCATTTTGTGTCTACTTTGAGCCTTTATGTCGACCCTTCTTTCCAACCCTATCCAAAACCTTCCCAATAAGACCTCCCGATGAGCCTTCATGATGTTAAGAGATGCATGCAATGAGCAAAAGTTGTCACACAGCATAGAGCATTATCAAGTTGCTCACAAAAGAAAGAGAAAAGGAAACAGAATAATGAGAGAGTCTTACTAGTGAAAATCCTCACGGGCACTGTAAGGCGACGGTAAATAGAGATGAACAAGCGAGAGAGACTTATTGGTGAAAACCCCTCAGGGCACCACTAGTCGAAAGTAAGTCGTGAAAATGATGCAAAGGATTAGCACTAACAAGCCCGACTTCAAAAGTCATAAGAATGGTAAAAGGAAAGATTAGATTAGTTTGATAGATCAGGCGATTGAGTCCAAAATGCATGTCATGATCATTAGGCTAGTTATTAAAGAAAAAAATAAGAAAAAAATTTCGTCCTTCTGTCCTTTCGATAGGGGGCATTTCTTGTTAATATTCATTTCTTTGCATAATTGTGTCCTTCACTCTGAGTCAGTCCTTGTCAAAACAAGAAAGAAATGATTTCAAAATCTTCTACCAGCTTTTCAGTTGCAAAAAGTAAATTTGGCCAGCAAACTCGGTTTTTACAGTTAATATACCTTGATGATTCATGCAAAGGCTCCCCCAAAAGACTCTTGCGGGCCTACTTGGCCCAAGCAACTGGTGATTCTCTCTGACAGACAAGTTGCACAAATACAGGAAGTTATTCAAGATATCAGGAAAGGTCAACTAAGAAAATATCTCCAGTTGCGACAAAGCTGATTGAGCCACAAATACAAATGGTACTGAGTATAAAACAATTAGGGTTGATGTAGAGCAAAAGCCTCTTCAAACTGACTCAGGTTGATCTTGCAAATCCAAGCTGCTCAAGACTCAAGGCCACAAATCGACCACAATTTTCAAAAATGCCAAATTTTTCTTTGTGTGAAAAAGGAACAAAGTAGTGCAAGGAAAGTGATTCAAAAAAAAAATAAGAAAACAAAAAAAATAAAAAAGAGAAGGAAAAGAAAAGAAGAGAAGAGACTACAAAAGGAAAGTTTCTCAAGTCTTTTCCTTTATTTGTCTTGTTATTGCGCATAACATCTTGACATTGATCTTCACATTTTTCCTCCTAGGATAAAAAGTCCTAGTCTGATGGATTTTCCTCCCAATAAAAATCTTAGTCTAATAAATTTTTCTCCTAAGATAGAAAACCTAGTCCGATGAACTTTCTCCTAGGATAGAAATCTTAGGCCGATGAATTTTTCTCCTAAGATTGAAAACCTAGTCCGATGAATTTTCTCCTAGGATAGAAATCTTAGTCTAATGAATCTTTCCCCTAAGAGACAAAAAGGAGATCTAGTATGATGAACTTTCTCCTAGGATCAAACTCTTAGTCTGATGAAGCTTTCTCCTAAGATAGAAGACCTAGTCTGATGAACTTTCTCCTAGGATAGAAATCTTAGTCAGATAAATCTTTCTCCTAAGATACAAAAAAAAAGACCTACTTTGATGTACTTGCTCCTAGGATCAAAATCTTAGTCTGATGAATCTTTCTCCTAAGATAGAAGACCTAGTCTGATGAACTTTCTCCTAGGATAAATGTCTTAGTTTAATGAATCTTTCTCCTAAGACAGAAGACCTAGTCCGATGAACTTTTTCCTAGTATAGAAATCTTAGCCTGATGAATATTTCTCCTAAGATACAAAAAAAGAGACCTAGTCTGATGAACTTTCTCCTAGGATAAATGTTTTAGTCTGATGAATCTTTCTTCTAAGATAGAAGACCTAGTCCAATGAACTTTCTCCTAGGATAGAAATCTTAGTCTGATGAATATTTCTCCTAAGATACAAAATAAGAGACCTAGTCTGATAAACTTTCTCCTAAGATAGAAATCTTAGTTTGATGAATCTTTCTGCTAAGATAGAAAACCTAGTCTGATGAATTTTCTCCTAGGATAAACATCTTAGTCGGATGAATCTTTCTCCTAAGATACCAAAAATATAAACAAAAAAATGACCTAATCCGATGAATTTTCTCCTTGGATAAATGTCTTAGTCTGATGAATCTTTCTCCTAAGATAGAAAACCTAGTCTGACAAATTTTCTCCTAGGATAATTTGAAAAAAAAAAGGAAGTCTATATTTGAAAAAAAAGTGGGTCAATTTTAGTTTTCTTAAGTTGTCAATATTTAGTTGTCTTGAAATCAGGACCCTCATGGATAATGGAACGTAGTTTTAAGTTTTTGGGAGCATCATAGACAATGAGATTTAGCGTAAGTTTTACTTATAGGAAATAGAATTCAGCTTTCAAATTTTCACTCTTAAGTTAAGGTTTAATTTTAGTTTTCAAGGCCCTCCTGGATAATGAGATTTAGTTTTAAAATTTATAAAACTCTTTTGGATAACAGGATTCGATTAACACTCACAGGTGTTCCCGGTACCAAACTAGGGCAGAAAAGTTTCTTTTGTTTTGTCTGTTTTGTAGTGGTATCCGACGCCCATCTAGAACAAGGGAAGACAATTCAAGTTTCAAGGGAAAGTGATTTGGAAGGAGGACAGTTCAAGTTCAGTAATCAGGTGCCCCCCTAGAGAACAAGGAAAAACGGTTCAAGTTTTAAAGGAAGACAAGTCTAGTTCATCAATCAGGAGCCCACCTGGAGAACAAGGCAAGACAGTTCAAGTTTCAAGGAAAAGCGGTTTAGAAGGAAGAAAGTTCAAGGTGCAAGGGAAAACAGTTTCAAGTAACAAGAGAAGACGGTTCAAGTTCAGCAATCAGGTGCCCACCTGGAAAAAAAGGGAATTCACTTTAGAATGAAATTCAAGTCAGCAACAAAAAAAGCCCGCTTCAAGAATGTGAGTTAGCAATCTGAGATGATCAACAAAAGTTAGTCACAATCCAGAATAAAAAGAAAAGAAAGGCTAGAAGTGAATCCAAATGCAGAAGTTGATGAAAGACGTGAGCTGCTCAAGATATGGCTGAGGTCACAAGATCTCCATGTCCTGTCTTGATTTGAAAAAGCCGAAGAAGATTAAACCAACACCTACAGCTAACAAGCATCAAGATTCAAATCAGAGTCCGCATGAAAAACCAACCAAGACTCAATTTCAAGCTTAAGAAGACTCATAGATAGGAATCTTGTAACTCGTAGCTGATAGGCTTAGTTAGACTTTTTCATTTTTGATTTTGATGTAATAACGGGACCGCAGACCGGAACCTCGACAGAACGTCACCTCAATCGGCCTCCACCTCGGCACTCTATCACCCAATTCACCTCTGAACTACACGTGGTCTGATTCCTTTATAGCCAAGGATATGTAGGCAGCTCAAATAACAGGGCTCGGTCACATTCCCATTTTCTCTTAGTTTTAGTCTCTCCAAATAAGGGTAGGGTCAAAAAACCTGTTGTCACGACCCAATCCCAAACACGGTCATTACGGTGCCTCTCGTGAAAACAAGGCCAGCCAGAACAATGCCAACTCCTCTTTTTAAAGAAAATAATTAACCATAACAACGTTAACACATGCTTAATATAGCAAATAATGTGAAAATAGCGATAACAACGAGGGAAACCATCCCGACACAGCCCAAACTGGGGTGTCACAAGTCATGAGCTACTATAGAGTTTGTAATGAGTCTACAAAATAAAATATCTGATACAATAGTATCTGAAGGAACTCAAAAGACATAAAATAAGGGAGACAAGGGGCTACGGACGTCAACAGCTACCTCGTCACTCCGACTCGCTGCCATGTCTGGAAAGAATCAGCGCTCAGGTGCAGACTCCTTTATGCCTGTATCTGCACACATGGTGCAGGGAGTAATATAAGTACTCCGACCCAGTGAGTAATAATAATAACTAATAACCGAAGGCATGAAAACACGTAACTGTATAAAGCAATTCTATTTCAGGCAGTAAAAATAGTAAATCAGTAGAACAATAAAGAATCAAATGAAATCTCCTTTTAAAATCAGGTAAAACAACAAGTAAATAGTGAATAGAAATCTGCCCCTCGGGCCCAATATCAATTGTTCAGAATAGTATCAGCCCCCCGGGCATAGTATCAATCACTCAGCATAATATCAGCCCTTCGGGCTCAGTATCAGTCACTCATTATATTATCAGCCCCTCGGGCTCAGTATCATATCACATGGGTACCCGCGCTCACTGTGGGTGTGCAGAATCCGGGGGGCCCCTCACGGCCCAAGCTTTACATCAACATAAGGCCTGAAAGCCTTCTCACATCACACTCGAGGCATGAAAGCCTCCTCATATCACACTCAAGGCCTGAAAGCCTTCTCACATCACTCACAAGGCCTCAAAGCCTCCTCACGTCACACTCATTGGCCTGAAAGCCTCACTCAATCTAGAAAACATCATAAGCCCATCAGGCATCAATAAATAGTAGTACTAAGCCCAAACAACAGTGGAAATATCATTTAAGTCCCAAAATGCAATTAAAGTGACTGAGTTTGTAAAACAGTATAATAACCAGGACTGAGTTCAAGTAGTAAATCAAATAGTGAGGAAAGAGTGATAAAAATCCATGAAGGATTTAAGTAATCAGCAAGAAGCCCCAAAATATGGTAAAAAGCCCAAATCATGTGGATAACAAACATATCTCAGTTGAATACGCAGTAAAATATCAAAGGGGACGGACCAAGTCACAATCTCCAGTAGTAAATAACCCTGCGCTCGTCAAAGGGCACGTGTTTCACCTTGACATAGCACTATGTTGTGCAAATCCGGGGTTTCAAACCCTCAGGATATCATTTACTATCATTACTCACATTAAGACGTCCAAAGTCCTAGCTCAGTATGCCCTTACCTCGCAAATAGAGCTCCTCGGGTGCCAAATCTGATCAAACTAGAACGAATACATCACAATATGCTAAGGGAACATAACCAATCGAAAAGAATTGCAAAACATCAAAAATTACAAAATTTGCAAAATTCGAGCCCCGGCCCACTTCTCGAAAATTAGAAAATTTAATATCATCGGATTCCTTATCTCGCCACGAGTCTGTACATATCAAAAACTCCCAATCCAAGCCCAAATGATCCATCAAAATCCACTTTGAAATATCAAATTCCAAGCCCTAGCTTTTCCCTATTTTTGATGAATTTCCATAAATTTCTATGTTAATTCTACCATTAAATCATCTATTTAGGTCATAGGACTCACCTCCAATCACACCTAGTCGAAATCACCTTAAATTCCCGTCCAAAAGCTCTTAAGTTTGCTCAAAATTGGTGGAAATAAGATTTGGTTCACGGATGAAATATTTAATAAAACCCTTCTGCCCAGGCTTCTTTTCCTCTTTGCAAACGCAAGGGATCTCTCGCGTTCGCGATAAACAATAACTGCAACTACCTAAAATACCCTTCGCGAATGTTACACCCACGCGAACGAGAAGGTCTGAACCCTAAAGCTTACCTGAACGCGTACTACTCCACGCGGACGCGAAGGACAACACCCCTGGTACCCAACTCCTTATACGCGAACGTGTGTGCCTTCACGCGAATGCGATGACTTAACAACTGACCCTTTCGCGATTGCGAGACCCCAGACACAAACGCGAAGGCCAAAACTTCTAAGGCCCCATAAAAATTTTGTGCTCAAAACCTAGTAGCTCGTAGTTCCAAGATCTGAATATGTGTTAGGAATATGTATAATTCTTCGCAGCCGTGAAAGGCGAATGTTGTGGCCGATTCCCTCAATAGAAAATCCATGGGTAGTTTGGCTCACTTGGGGGCGGATTAGAGGCTCCTAGCTCGGGAGGTCTATTAGTTGGCCAGTCTTGGGGTTTGTATTTTGACCCCAAATGAGGAGGAAATTATGGTGCGCAATAGAGAAGTATCATCGCTTGTAGCGGAAGTCAAGGAAAAATAATTCATCGATCCAGCATTGGCACAGATGAAGGAGGCAGTTCTGAACAACAAAACATCGGCATTTTCACTCGACGACAATGATGATGTGCTACGATGTCGAAGAAGGCTATGTGTTCCAGATGTGGATAACCTTCGGGAAAGAGTAATGGTGGAGGCTCATCATTCCAGGTATTCTGTGCACCCGGGTTCTACGAAAATATATCATGATCTCAAGGAAATTTATTGGTGGAACGGTGTGAAGAGGGGTGTGGCTGACTTTGTATCTCAATGTCCAAATTGTCAACAAGTAAAAGCTGAGCATCAGCGGCCCAGTGGGTTAACCCAACTTATGGAAATACCAATGTGGAAGTGGGAGATGATCAACATGGATTTCGTGGTAGGATTACCTCTCACTCAGCGAAAGTTCGACTCAATTTGGGTGAGAGTGGATCGACTCACCAAATCAGCTCACTTCTTGCCAGTCAAGTCCACCAATACCGCAGAACAGTATGCTCGGTTGTACATCAAGGAAATAGTGAGGCTTCATGGTACTCCTCTCTCTATTATTTCGGATCGTGGGGCTCAATTCACAGCTAATTTTTGGAAGAAATTTCATCAAGGTTTGGGTATCCAGGTGAATCTCAGCACGGCTTTCCATCCGCAGACCAATGGTCAAGCAGAGTGGACTATTCAGACGCTTGAAGATATGTTGCGGGCTTGTGTCTTGGACTTTAAAGGTAATTGGGATGATCACTTGCCCCTTATAGAATTTTCTTACAATAACAGCTTTCATTCTAGCATTCAGATGGCCCCATTTGAGGCATTGTACGGAAGAAGGTGTAGGTCTCTAATTGGGTGGTTTGAAGTGGGTGAAGCAGAATTGATAGGACCGGATCTCGTGTACCAGGCTATGGATAAATTTAAAGTCATTCAGGAAAGGATGAAAACTGCTCAGAGTCGCCAGAAATCCTATGCGGACGTTCGTCGCAGAGAGTTGGAATTCCAAGTTGATGATTGGGTATTCTT